>CM034538.1:4401536-4421378 GCA_020002185.1 Paraescarpia echinospica | reverse complement strand
TAAACATTCAAAATATACTCTACAAAGATTATATAAATTTCCCATAAATACTTTCTAAATGCATTTCTTGCATTTTATGCATAATTTTGTATCTCAAATGTGCAAAAAGTTGATAAATAATTGTGTTTACATGAATGATTTTGAGCATGTGTCCATGTGGATGATGTAAGTCTGCACGCAGGCTCAGTGAAGTACTCTTTTAAATCAATCCATCTGTCACGGGCTGCCATTATATTCACTCTCCGTTTATTCCATATATTGTCCTTTCCCTTGTTTTCTTTGCTCAATCCATGAAATAAACAGTGGCTGGATGTTTTTCTTACCCCATGAAACTCAGAGGAGCTAACCGATGGACTGAATATTCATGAGCATGCCTTATATGGACCATGAATGCTGGCACAAACTGGAAACTCCAGTTATGAAATTGATATATTGTTGTGGTCGTTAGTGATTAATAAAACATAATTCTAATGAAATAATTGCATAGAATTACATGAATTAGTCATATTAACTGGATTAATGCATTAATGAAAAAACTGGTTTTGTAGGTTGTAATACTTGCACAGAACTAACCCTAGAGAGAGGACAGGAATGGGGAACTTACCTTTGAGAGTCCTGTCAGTACAGGAATTAGGAACCTGACATCAGACACGCGCTTGTGGTACAAGTCTCGCACTCGGTCCACCAACGCTTGAGATGGTGCAGCTGTGAACACAACAAAACACACCAGACATGGTACGTAACATTAAGACAGTGATGTATCTTTGTCTCTGAGAACATTAAGAGAGTGATGTACCTTGTCTGTGAGGACATTAAGAGAGTGATGTATCTTTGTCTCTGAGAACATTAAGAGAGTGGTGTACCTTTGTCTGTGTGGACATTAAGAGAGTGATGTACCTTTGTCTCTGAGAACATTAAGAGAGTGATGTACCTTTGTTTGTGAGGACATTAAGAGAGTGGTGTATCTTTGTCTCTGAGAACATTAAGAGAGTGATGTACCTTTGTTTGTGAGGACATTAAGAGAGTGATGTATCTTTGTCTCTGAGAACATTAAGAGAGTGGTGTACCTTTGTCTGTGTAGACATTAAGAGAGTGATGTACCTTTGTCTCTGAGAACATTAAGAGAGTGATGTACCTTTGTTTATGAGGACATTAAGAGAGTGGTGTATTGTTGTCTCTGAGAAAATTAAGAGAGTGATGTACCTTTGTTTGTGAGGACATTAAGAGAGTGATGTATATTTGTCTGTGTGGACATTAAGAGAGTGATGTACCTTTGTCTCTGAGAACATTAAGAGAGTGATGTACCTTTGTTTATGAGGACATTAAGAGAGTGATGTATCTTTGTCTCTGAGGACATTAAGAGAGTGATGTGCATTTGTCAGTGAGGACATTGAGAGAGTGATGTATCTTTGTCAGTGAGGATATTAAGAGTGATGTACTTTTGTCAGTGAGGACATTAAGAGAGTGATGTACCTTTGTGTGTGAGGACATTAAGAGAGTGATGTACCTTTGTGTGTGAGGACATTAAGAGAGTGATGTACGTTTGTGTGTGAGGACATTAAGAGAGTGGTGTACCTTTGTCAGTGAGGACATTAAGAGAGTGATGTACCTTTGTGTGTGAGGACATTAAGAGAGTGATGTACCTTTGTGTGTGAGGACATTAAGAGAGTGGTGTACCTTTGTCAGTGAGGACATTAAGAGAGTGATGTACCTTTGTCAGTGAGGACATTAAGAGAGTGATGTACCTTTCTGTGTGAGGACATTAAGAGAGTGATGTACCTTTGTGTGTGAGGACATTAAGAGAGTGATGTACCTTTGTGTGTGAGGACATTAAGAGAGTGATGTACCTTTGTGTATGAGGACATTAAGAGAGTGGTATACCTTTATCAGTGAGGACATTAAGAGAGTGATATACCTTTCTGTGTGAGGACATTAAGAGAGTGATGTACCTTTGTCTGTGAGGACATTAAGAGAGTGATGTACCTTTGTGTGTGAGGACATTAAGAGAGTGATGTACCTTTGTGTGTGAGGACATTAAGAGAGTGATGTACCTTTGTGTGTGAGGACATTAAGAGAGTGATGTACCTTTGTGTGTGAGGACATTAAGAGAGTGATGTACCTTTGTGTGTGAGGACATTAAGAGAGTGATGTACCTTTGTGTGTGAGGACATTAAGAGAGTGATGTACCTTTGTCAGTGAGGACATTAAGAGAATGATGTACCTTTGTCAGTGAGGACATTAAGAGAGTTATGTACCTTTGTATGTGAGCACATTAAGAGAGTGATGTACCTTTGTCTGTGAGGACATTAAGAGAGTGATGTACCTTTGTCTGTGAGGACATTAAGAGAGTGATGTACCTTTGTCTGTGAGGACATTAAGAGAGTGATGTACCTTTGTCTGTGAGGACATTAAGAGAGTGATGTACCTTTATCAGTGAGGACATTAAGAGAGTGATGTACCTTTATCTGTGAGGACATTAAGAGAGTGATGTACCTTTGTCAGTGAGGACATTAAGAGAGTTGTGTACCTTTGTGTGTGAGGACATTAAGAGAGTGATGTACCTTTGTGTGTGAGGACATTAAGAGAGTGATGTACATTTGTGTGTGAGAACATTAAGAGAGTGATGTACCTTTGTCAGTGAGGACATTAAGAGAGTGATGTACCTTTATCAGTGAGGACATTAAGAGAGTGATATACCTTTCTGTGTGAGGACATTAAGAGAGTGATGTACCTTTGTCTGTGAGGATGTGAATGATGCGAGTGATGAGTGTCTCTGCCCCCTTGGGACAGTTATCGACCAGGAGCAGCAGTTGTGGGGAGTCCATGCCCATGCCTTTCACCTGAAACACAGATTAGAGCATTTTCAGGCATAATTACTTATTAACAAAATCAGACATAATTTACACAAGACGAAATTCTACAGTGGAATACAGCAATTTCTTGGTAAAAGTTAAACTAGTTACTAAACTGCCACTGATCTTATGATTCCAGGTAGCAACATGTCGCTTTCACCATCTGTCATTGGTACGCTTAGGATACGCACAATATAAATGCTAAAATAAAATAGCAAGACAGGATAACTGTGGTCATATCATTATATATTGTTGACAGCCAAGGGACAGGCGAGGGACAGTCAGGGGACAGTTGGAAAAAAGTCAGGGGACAGTTAAGGGACAGTCAGAGGACAATTGGGGGGCAGTCGGGGGATAATCGGAGAATTTAGGAACAGTCAGGGGACAATACGGAGACAGTCAGAGGAGAGATGAGGGACAGTCAAGGGACAATCGGGGGACAGTCAGGGGACAGTCGGGGACACATCTCACCGGAGTCTCCAGCACTCGAAGGATTGTCCTCTTAATATCTGGCTTGGTTCCTGTGTAGACATTTGCTAGCCTGCAAACAAACCATGACACACGTCATCAGTGCCAATGACATCACTGTCAAACCATGACACACGTCACCAGTGTCAATAGTGTCAATGACATCACTGTCAAACAATGATACATGTAATCAGTGTCAATGACATCACTGTCAAACAATGATACACATCATCAGTGTCAATGACATCACTGTCAAACAATGACACACATGCACAGTGTCAATGACATCACTATCAAACCATGATACACATCATCAGTGTCAATGACATCACTATCAAACCATGATACACATCATCAGTGTCAATGATATCACTGTCAAACAATGATACACGTCATTAGTGTCATTGACATCACTGTCAAACCATGAAACACATCATCAGAGTCAATGACACCACTGTCAAACAATGATACACGTCATCAGTGTCAATGACATCACTGTCAAACCATGATACACGTCATCAGTGTCAATGACATCACTGTCAAACCATGATACACATCATCAGTGTCAATGACATAACTGTCAAACCATGACACACATCATCAGTGTCAATGACATAACTGTCAAACCATGAAACACACCATCAGTGTCAATGACATCACTGTCAAACCATGAAACACACCATCAGTGTCAATGACATCACTGTCAAACCATGATACACGTCATCAGTGTCAATGACACCACTGTCAAACCATGATACACGTCATCAGTGTCAATGACATCACTGTCAAACAATGATACACATCATCAGTGTCAATGACACCACTGTCAAACCATGATACACGTCATCAGTGTCAATGACATCACTGTCAAACCATGATACACATCATCAGTGTCAATGACACCACTGTCAAACCATGATACACGTCATCAGTGTCAATGACATCACTGTCAAACCATGAAACACATCATCAGTGTCAATGACACCACTGTCAAACAATGATACACATCATCAGTGTCAATGACACCACTGTCAAACCATGATACACGTCATCAGTGTCAATGACATC
The DNA here is from genome assembly GCA_020002185.1 of Paraescarpia echinospica. Classification (NCBI taxonomy): domain Eukaryota; kingdom Metazoa; phylum Annelida; class Polychaeta; order Sabellida; family Siboglinidae; genus Paraescarpia; species Paraescarpia echinospica. The sequence continues at coordinate 4,416,990 of CM034538.1, read as the reverse complement.
ACTGTCAAACCATGATACACATCATCAGTGTCAATGACATAACTGTCAAACCATGACACACATCATCAGTGTCAATGACATCACTGTCAAACCATGATACACACCATCAGAGTCAATGACACCACTGTCAAACAATGATACACGTCATCAGTGTCAATGACATCACTGTCAAACCATGATACACACCATCAGTGTCAATGACATCACTGTCAAACAATTATACACACCATCAGTGTCAATGACATCACTGTCAAACAATTATACACATCATCAGTGTCAATGACATCACTGTCAAACCATGATAGACATCATCAGTGTCAATGACATCACTGTCAAACCATGACACACATCATCAGTGTCAATGACATCACTGTCAAACATGACACACACTGACAGTGTAAATGTCATTAGTTCAACCCATGACATAAACTGACCTATCCCTCTCATGACCTGTTGCTACCAAACTGTCTGTCAATCCATAAAAAATGGCTGTCAAACACGTAGTGGGTTCGTAGATTCCACTGTTTTTTTTTTAAATTCTGGCCTCCAAAGTGTTTTTATGACAAAAACATACATTTTCAAAGTGACAACTGTGTGTGAATGTTTGATCTAAATGTCATGCCATAATAGTAACGTAATTCATATACAACCATTATCAACATTGTTAGAAACTGCAAAGCGTGACGGAGGACACACATATAATTTTGATTGTGATGTTGGAAGACCACGACGTAGCAGGTGTCAGAGTTTGACAGCCACAATGTCATAGACACTGTCAACTGACTTCATTGTTGTCAAACCTTGACACACATTGACAGTGTAAATTCAATCACTATCAAATCATAACACAATTTACTGTGTTAATGACACCAGAGTGAACCTAACAGAGGAGAACCTACTCGTGGATAAGTTTGTGGTTGACTGGCAGCAGTCCGAGGTAGAGGTAGAGACACAACTTGATGCTGTCTTCTGTCCAACTGCCAATCACAGCATCTGCAACAATCAGTGTCTACAATGTATGTTTGTGTGTAAGCATGCAGGTGGGTTGTGTAGAATGCAAGTCCGTGTGTAAGCACGCATGTGTGTTGTGTGCAGGCTATGTCTTTGTGTAAGCATGAAGTCAGTCAACTGATCGTGGAGCCTGTCAACTGACATACAAGTCATTTGATTTGATGAAGTCATACAATGTCACCTGTGACAGAATGAATGCATAATGTATTGGATGCAAGTAGTTGGCGTCATACAGACATATATGAATATGAACTCACAACATAGTTACACAAAACAGGGTGATTATTAAAACCTACCTCCTGTCACGTGGATGGGGGTGGGTAGTTCAGCTGGGGGTTGTGGCTGCAGCAGATACTTCAGATAATAGAGGGCGTAGCGCTGGAACAACAACAGCAACAGTAGTAGAGGGCGTAGCACTGGAACAACAACACCAACAGTAGTAGAGGGCGTATGGTTGCAACAGCAACAGTAGTAGAGGGCGTAGCACTGCAACAACAACAGAATAGTAGTAGAGGGCATAGCGCTGCAACAACAACAGCAACAGTAGTAGAGGGCGTAGTGCTACAACAACAACAGCAACAGTAGTAGAGGGCATAGCGCTGGAACAACAACAGCAACAGTAATAGAGGGCGTAGCGCTGGAACAACAACAGCAACAGTAGTAGAGGACGTAGCACTGGAACAACAACAGCAACAGTAGTAGAGGGCGTATGGTTGCAACAACAACAGCAACAGTAGTAGAGGGCATAGCACTGGAACAACAACAGCAACAGTAGTAGAGGGTGTATGGTTGCAACAACAACAGCAACAGTAGTAGAGGGCGTAGCACTGGAACAACAACAGCAACATTAGTAGAGGGCATATGGTTGCAACAACAGCAACAGGAGGAGAGGGCGTAGCGCTGCAACAACAACAGCAACAGTAGTAGAGGGCGTAGCACTGCAACAACAACAGCAACAGTAGTAGAGGGCGTAGCACTGGAATAACAACAGCAACAGTAGTAGAGGGCGTAGCGCTGCAACAACAACAGCAACAGTAGTAGAGGGCGTAGCGCTGGAACAACAACAGCAACAGTAATAGAGGGCGTAGCGCTGGAACAACAACAGCAACAGTAGTAGAGGGCATAGCACTGGAACAACAACAGCAACAGTAGTAGAGGGCGTAGCGCTGCAACAGCAACAGTAGTAGAGGGCGTAGCACTGCAACAACAACAGCAACAGTAGTAGAAGGCGTAGCACTGGAAAAACAACAGCAACAGTAGTAGAGGGCGTAGCGCTGGAGTAACAACAGCAACAGTAATAGAGGGCGTAGCACTGGAACAACAACAGCAACAGTAGTAGAGGGCATAGCGCTGGAGCAACAACAGCAACAGTAGTAGAGGGCGTAGCGTTGGAGCAACAACAGCAACAGTAACAGAGGGCATAGCGCTGGAACAACAACAGCAACAGTAGTAGAGGACGTAGCACTGGAACAACAACAGCAACAGTAGTAGAGGGCATAGCGCTGCAACAACAACAGCAACAGTAGTAGAGGGCATAGCGCTGCAACAACAACAGCAACAGTAGTAGAGGGCGTAGCACTGGAACAACAACAGCAACAGTAGTAGAGGGCGTAGCGCTGGAGCAACAACAGCAACAGTAGTAGAGGGCGTAGCACTGGAACAACAACAGCAACAGTAGTAGAGGGCATAGCGCTGGAACAGCAACAGTAGTAGAGGGCATAGCGCTGGAACAGCAACAGTAGTAGATGGCGTAGCACTGGAACAACAACAGCAACAGTAGTAGAGGGCGTAGCACTGGAACAGCAACAGTAGTAGAAGGCGTATGGTTGCAACAACAACAGCAGCAGTAGTAGAGGGCGTAGCGCTGCAACAACAACAGCAACAGTACTAGAGGGCATAGCGCTGCAACAACAACAGCAACAGTAGTAGAGGGCGTAGCACTGCAACAACAACAGCAACAGTAGTAGAGGGCGTAGCACTGGAATAACAACAGCAACAGTAGTAGAGGGCGTAGCGCTGCAACAACAACAGCAACAGTAGTAGAGGGCGTAGCGCTGGAACAACAACAGCAACAGTAATAGAGGGCGTAGCGCTGGAACAACAACAGCAACAGTAGTAGAGGGCGTAGCACTGGAACAACAACAGCAACAGTAGTAGAGGGCGTAGCGCTGCAACAGCAACAGTAGTAGAGGGCGTAGCACTGCAACAACAACAGCAACAGTAGTAGAAGGCGTAGCACTGGAAAAACAACAGCAACAGTAGTAGAGGGCGTAGCGCTGGAGTAACAACAGCAACAGTAATAGAGGGCGTAGCACTGGAACAACAACAGCAACAGTAGTAGAGGGCATAGCGCTGGAGCAACAACAGCAACAGTAGTAGAGGGCGTAGCGTTGGAGCAACAACAGCAACAGTAACAGAGGGCATAGCGCTGGAACAACAACAGCAACAGTAGTAGAGGACGTAGCACTGGAACAACAACAGCAACAGTAGTAGAGGGCATAGCGCTGCAACAACAACAGCAACAGTAGTAGAGGGCATAGCGCTGCAACAACAACAGCAACAGTAGTAGAGGGCGTAGCACTGGAACAACAACAGCAACAGTAGTAGAGGGCGTAGCGCTGGAGCAACAACAGCAACAGTAGTAGAGGGCGTAGCACTGGAACAACAACAGCAACAGTAGTAGAGGGCATAGCGCTGGAACAGCAACAGTAGTAGAGGGCATAGCGCTGGAACAGCAACAGTAGTAGATGGCGTAGCACTGGAACAACAACAGCAACAGTAGTAGAGGGCGTAGCACTGGAACAGCAACAGTAGTAGAAGGCGTATGGTTGCAACAACAACAGCAGCAGTAGTAGAGGGCGTAGCGCTGCAACAACAACAGCAACAGTACTAGAGGGCATAGCGCTGCAACAACAACAGCAACAGTAGTAGAGGGCGTAGTACTGGAATAACAACAGCAACAGTAGTAGAGGGCGTAGCGCTGTAATAACAACATCAACAGTAGTAAAGGGCATAGCGCTGCAACAACAACAGCAACAGTAGTAGAGGTCGCAGCGCTGCAACAACAACAACAGCAGTAGAGGGCATAGCGTTGGAACAACAACAGCAACAGTAGTAGAGGGCATAGCGCTGCAACAACAACAGTAGTAGAGGGTGTAGCACTGCAATAACAAAAACAGTAGTAGAGGGCGTAGCGCTGTAACAACAACACCAATAGTAGAGGGTGTAGCGCTGTAACAACAACACCATTAGTAGAGGGTGTAGCGCTGTAACAACAACACCATTAGTAGAGGGTGTAGCGCTGTAACAACAACACCATTAGTAGAGGGTGTAGCGCTGTAACAACAACAACAGTAGTAGAGGGTGTAGCGCTGTAACAACAACAGTAGTAGAGGGTGTAGCGCTGTAACAACAACAGTAGTAGAGGGAGTAGCGCTGTAACAACAACACCAGTAGTAGAGGGTGTAGCGCTGTAACAACAACACCAGTAGTAGAGGGTGTAGCGCTGTAACAACAACACCAGTAGTAGAGGGTGTAGCGCTGTAACAACAACACCAGTAGTAGAGGGTGTAGCGCTGTAAAAACAACAACAGTAGTAGAGGGTGTAGCGCTGCAACAACAACAACAGTAGTAGAGGGTGTAGCGCTGAAACAACAACAGTAGTAGAGGGTGTAGCGCTGCAACAACAACAACAGTAGTAGAGGTTGTAGCGCTGAAACAACAACAACAGTAGTAGAGGGTGTAGCGCTGTAACAACAACAAGAGTAGTAGAGGGTGTAGCGCTGTAAAAACAAGAAGAGTAGTAGAGGGTGTAGCGATGTAACAACAACAACAGTAGTAGAGGCTGAAGCGCTGTAACAACAACAACAGTAGTAGAGGGTTTAACGCTATAACAACAACACCAGTAGTAGAGGGTGTAGTGCTGTAACAACAACAACAGTAGTAGAGGTTGCAGCACTGCAATAAGAACAACAGTAGTAGAGGGTGTAGCGCTGTAACAACAACAACAGTAGTAGAGGTTGTAGCACTGCAATAACAACAGCAACAGTAGTAGAGGGTGTAGCGCTGCAACAACAACAGCAACAGTAGTAGTGGGCGTAGCACTGGAACAACAACAGCAACAGTAGTAGAGGGCGTAGCACTGGAACAACAACAGCAACAGTAGTAGAGGGCGTAGCGTTGGAACAACAGCAACAACAGTAGTAGAGGGCGTAGCACTGCAACAGCAACAGTAGTAGAGGGCGTAGCGTTGGAACAACAACAACAACAGTAGTAGAGGGCGTAGCGTTGGAACAACAACAACAACAGTAGTAGAGGGCGTAGCATTGGAACAACAACAGCAACAGTAGTAGAGGGCGTAGCATTGAAACAACAACAGCAACAGTAGTAGAGGGCGTAGCGTTGCAACAACAACAGCAACAGTAGTAGAGGGCGTAGCGTTGGAACAACAACAGCAACAGTAGTAGAGGGCGTAGCGCTGCAACAACAACAGCAACAGTAGTACAGGGTGTAGCGCTGTAGCAACAACAACAACAACAGCAACAGTAGTAGAGGGTGTAGCGCTGTAGCAACAACAACAGCAACAGTAGTAGAGGGTGAGGCACAGCAACAACAACATTACCTCAATTGGTTCCTCCAAATCTTTCCTCTCGTGCAATTTCTTTGTTACTCGGATCGCTGTGTTACGAACCTAGAACAAAAGACACAAAGACAGATAAAACAAGCACTTTGTTTCACATTTGGATATCCTGGTGATACAGTGTATCATATAGTTAATTATGATGCACAGTTTACAGACAGATCTTTTGTGGTACAGCATGTTCGACTTCTGTTACGCTGCATAAAGATTTATATGGTCAATTCACCAAAATGGAAACATTTACATTTTTACGTTTTTGCTACAGTCAATTGCTATTTAAAGTAAAAGCATTTTAGTTAAACCTATCTGGTAGATCTCACCGAGATCTTGAGTGCGCATTTCAGTTTGCCAATTTAGGGCACATATTAAGGGAAATTTAGCATTTAAAGACCAAAATTCACACGTTTCAGTTTTGTCATTTGCATTTCATATTGGTTTATATGTGTCATTTATATATTAAATTTCTGATATAGACGTGGTAGAGTGCTACGCGGCAGTTGCCTACTTTTAAGTAATTCTTAAATATAATTTCTCTAAAATCTGGCACAACATGTTGCTTACGTCATTCTTCTCATGCGAGGTGAAGTCAAGCAGAACCTCCAGAAACTCAAGCTTCATGCATGGCCGCTTCACAATCAACTCCTTCAGTGTTGTCATGCCCAGGTAGATACGAGTCTGAGACAACACCACAGCACACTTGCAGCACACATAACAGCACACATCACCTACTGCACATACACCATTCATAAAACACACATCACCGACTGCAACACCTGTTACAGCACACAGCATGTGTGCAGGACACATCACCAACTGCAACACGTGTTATTCAATGCAAAAGTAAATATTTCAATGGTTTAAATTTTGAGAATTTAAATGTCAATATATATACGAACATTTGTGTCAATAGTGACTCGATACAAACCTCGTCCTGACAGTATTTCTTGAGGACCTGGATCGCATTGGGGGTGATGTAAGGGGCTTCGAGAACGAGTCGGCTGAATAAACTGAAAGGGAAAGTAGAGAAATCAGTCAGTAATTGTGCAACTTGTGAAAGAAACTGAGTGAAAGCACTGAGTTACATGAAATGACTAATGCTCTGGTTTCTTGCAGCATTTTTTTACACTAGGTTAAACCGACCCATGTGGACAACAAGCCAAGGGCATCGCTTATTACCATTACAATATCCTCATTTTAACCTGTTCACCATGGCACCATATGGATACTCTAACCACTCTACCATGGCACCATCTGGATACTCTAACCACTCTACCGTTCACCATGGCACCATCTGGATACTCTAACCACTCTACCGTTCACCATGGCACCATCTGGATACTCTAACCACTCTACCGTTCACCATGACACCATCTGGATACTCTAACCACTCTACCATGACACCATCTGGATACTCTAACCACTCTACCATGGCACCATCTGGATACTCTAACCACTCTACCATGGCACCATCTGGATACTCTAACCACTCTACCGTTCACCATGGCACCATCAGGATACTCTAACCACTCTACCATGGCACCATCTGGATACTCTAACCACTCTACCATGACACCATCTTGATACTCTAACCACTCTACCGTTCACCATGGCACCATCTGGATACTCTAACCACTCTACCGTTCACCATGGCACCATTTGGATACTCTAACCACTCTACCATTCACCATGGCACCATCTGGACTCTAACCACTCTACCATGGCACCATTTGGATACTCTAACCACTCTACCATGGCACCATCTGGATACTCTAACCACTCTACCACTCACCACGGCACCATCTGGATACTCTAACCACTCTACCATGGCACCATCTGGATACTCTAACCACTCTACCATGGCACCAGCTGGATACTCTAACCACTCTACCGTTCACCATGGCACCATCTGGATACTCTAACTACTCTACCGTTCACCATGGCACCATCTTGATACTCTAACCACTCTACCGTTCACCATGGCACCATCTGGATACTCTAACCACTCTACCGTTCACCATGACGCCTTCTGGATACTCTAACCACTCTACCGTTAACCACGGTACCATCTGGATACTCTAACCACTCTACCATTCACCATGGCACCATCTGGATACTCTAACCCCTCTACCGTTCACCATGGCACCATCTTGATACTCTAACCACTCTACCGTTCACCATGGCACCATCTGGATACTATAACCACTCTACCGTTCACCATAGCACCATCTGGATACTCTAAACACTCTACCGTTCACCATGACGCCTTCTGGATACTCTAACCGCTCTACCGTTCACCATGGCACCATTTGGATACTCTAACCACTCTACCGTTCACCATGGCACCATCTGGATACTCTAACCAATCTACCGTTCACCATGGCACCATCTGGATACTCTAACCACTCTACCGTTCACCATGGCACTATCTGGATACTCTAACCACTCTACCGTTCACCATAGCACCTTCTGGATACTCTAACCACTCTACCGTTCACCATGGCACCATTTGGATACTCTAACCACTCTACCGCTCACCACGGCACCATCTGGATACTCTAACCACTCTACCCATCACCACGGCACCATCTGGATACTCTAACCACTCTACAGTTCACCATGGCACCATCTGGATACTCTAACCACTCTACCATTTGTTTCCATATTTCATTGAAAGGCGGCAAAACGAACACATAACTCTTTAAGTCAAAACAACTGCCTTTGTGTTCTTTTAAATACATCGCCAATTGGTCAGTCAGAGGACAACGGTGCAAGGAAGTGAGAGGACACAGAAAAAACAAGTGGACATCGGTGCCTCGGAGGACATATACTTATAATGACCCACATGCATAATAATATATATATATACTTATAATGACCACATGCATAATAATACATATATGTACTTATAATGACCCACATGCATAATAATATATATATATTTATAATGACCCAGATGCATAATATATATATATATATACTTATAACAACCAAGAAGCATAATAATTATAAATATATATATTATTATTATCAGCAGTCCTGTAAGTAGTTGAGTCAACTTGCCCATCTCTTTGATTTGGGCATTCTAGCAGTCCATTAAGTAGGTGAGTCAACTTACCCCTCTCTCTGATCAGGGCGTTCTAGCAGTCCATTAAGTAAGCGTGTGAGGCACTCGTCGTAACTTGCGACGTTGGGTTTCTCTGCGCTGGCTGTCACCAGGTTGTAGCCTTGGAAGTTGGCGTACTCCTGGTAGATCCATGCCACGGCGATCTCAGCCCGGTTACGCAGGTCCGCAAAGATGAAGTTCTGCAGCTCTTCAAGATGAAACATTCACACAAGTTTAACAAAACCATCTATATGAGTTGAACAACAGCATCCACATGAGCCGAACAACAACATTGATGAGCCGAACAACAACATTGATGAGCCGAACAACAACATTGATGAGTCGATCAACATACATACGACCTGAACACCAGCCCTGAGTTGAACAAAAGTGCTCACAGCGGGTAAATAACATAATTTACGAGTTTAACAACAGCATTTACATGAGTTGAACAAGCACATTCACATGGGGTAATGATTGGACACCAACTAGGGGCAAGACTCTGGTTTCACAAAGCATTCGTACCATAAAACATAATATGGTGCTAATATGATGCATTGATGGATTCATGTCTGATGAAGATGATGTAATTCTAAACAATAATGTTGTGAACATTGACTATACAACATAACTACCCTGGTATGCAAGTTGCATTAATCGATTTCTGTTTGAGAACTTTCTTATGCATATTCAGTTTTCACCTCAAGAAATCATTACCAACATGGCAAGGCTGGGGCCAATTTCATAACAAAAGTACATACAAAGACTTCAGTTGATGAAGTCTTCAAGGTGTATAAGTATAATACTTGCAATGCTCTCTGTGTTTTCTACAATTGTTCCAAGTTACATAATCGCCGTCAAACGTCCACATCATTACCTTCAGTGGCTTCAAAGAGTAGGTTAAGGTCAATAGAAAAATATAATTTAATATAAGAAGGTCAAGGTCAACCTACCATCTTTCAGTTGACCTCCGAACTGTGCCACTAGACTGGTGGCAATCTTCATCTGGGCGCTGGCAAACTCCCCAGACTTCACTGTCTCTGCAGAGGGATACAAACATAACCCCTTGATGAAGACAACTACAGCAACAGTACACATTGTGTCATCAGTAGAACATCTACCATGGTCTCTACTGACACCAGGAGAACATCTACTATGATCTCTACTGACACCAGGAGAACAGCTTCCCAGAGAAGTCGAGATGGTGTTCGATTGAACAGGTCTGCCAGGGAGTAAAGTGTAAAGCGCTTTGAACAGTCCTGAGGACTGGATACTGCGCTATATAATTTTTACTTTTTTAACATCTACCATGGTATCTACTGACACCAGTAGGACATCTGCCATGGTTTCTACTAACACCAGGAGAACATCTACCATGGCCTCTGCTGACACCAGGAGAACATTTACCATGGTCTCTACTGACACCAGTAGAACATCTACCATGGTCTCTGCTGACACCAGTAGAACATCTATGATGGTGTCTGTTGACACCAATTGAACTCCTACCATGGTCTCTATTGACACCAGTAGAACATCTACCATGGTCTCTGTTGACACCAACAGAACATCTACCATGGTCTCTGCTGACATCAGTAGAACATATACCATGGTCTATGTTGACACCAGTAGAACATCTACCATGGTCTCTGTTGATACCAACAGAACATGTACCATGGTCTCTATTGACACGAGTAGAACATCTACCATGGTCTCTGTTGACACTAGTAGAACATCTACCATGGTCTCTATTGACACATGTAGAACATCTATCATGGTCTCTGTTGACCATTGTAGAACATCTACCATGGTCTCTGTTGACACTAGTAGAACATCTACCATGATCTCTATTGACACATGTAGAACATCTACCATGGTCTCTGCTGACACCAGTAGAACATTTACCATGTTGTCCAGGGCTTGAGGGCCTGTGCCTACTCTACTCACTCTCATTAAGGAGGATCCTCTCCAGGGCTCGCAGGGCCATGCTGTCCATTGTGGCGCGGTCCAGGGTCTGGGTGACACTTGACAACTTGAAGGCTCGGGTCTTGCGTGGCACCTACACACATCACAGTGAGGGAGACCCAGCGCAACTAATTGTAAGAGACGGACGGACGGTCAGTATTTATTTTGACCGTCATGTAAAGAATACGATGTAACATTCATAGTAAGGTCAGGGAGGCTCCCATTACGACATATATATATGTGTCATTATGCTTTTAGACTATCAATTGGGCTTTGGAACAAAGCAAAACAAAAATTATGTTTGAATAACACAAAACATTAGTTAGTACAAGTCAGATATATGCAAATGACTGTACAGTAAATGGTTACGCTGAATGTAATACTTTTGTCGAAATTGACATTTTAAGAAATTGACTGTGCTATATGCTGGAGCAAAGCAATTCAACACCGTTACCATGCCTGTGAACAGAAATGTAGCATAAAGTGCATCAAATGGCATTATAACCATTTTGACAGCTTTCTGTTGTGTGCATCAATGCTGCCATTAGCCTAATTAACCTCACTTTTACTTTTTCTATGTAACTTTTACAGATTTTAGGAGGAATTAAAAAAAAAATTACACACCATGGTAATGGTAATAATTATGCTGTTGAGAAATTAATGGTTTTTCTGGATATTACGCAAATTTAGGCACTTTATTCAGGCTGCGAAATAAGGCCGGTCCGATCGTCCCGGACGAGTAGTTTCAGTGATCGGACTAGTCCATGTTTAGTGGAGCAGTCCCATCGGACTAGCTGTTATTATGTAAATTAATTTACGCTATGGGTGTTGTGATGGAATAAAACAAAATCAGACAGTAAGGTAACATTTTATCACAGGCAGCTAAATATTCCGTACGACTGTCAGATGGGAAACTTGCTGAACGCAGTGAATGTAAATGGCGGCTGTTTACATCCGGTTAGCGTAGGATAGGTAGTGCCACCTAGCGACCATGAGTGATGAGCGATATGGACAAACATACATGCGCGGGTTACAGACATCGTTACGTGCTATCCCGTTGTGATGGTAGTTGCGTTATTCCTGCATTGGGTGATTATTTTAGCAAGTTACCAAACGCCAGCAATGTTACTGATTGTTTAGTCGGCTTCGGGAAAGAAAACGCTAATGAAAAGGCTTCAAATTCTGCTGGCATCGCCTTGTCCACGACTCCTGTTCAGTGTTTGCTGCCCCTGATTAAACTAGTCATTTCTTCTGATAACTTTGCAATTGGATCTACGAAATCACGTGTTTGTTTTTATTAATGACACATTTAGTTGAACATTTAATTGAAATGGGAAACGGCTTGTTTTCTTTATGAAAAAAGCCACTTTTACTATGTGCCATAACTGTCACACATATATGATACAACAGTATGATTGATTTTTAAGGACTAGTAAAACAATATGAGGACTAGTTGTTTCTGAGTCACCTAGTCCGATGGACTACCTGTCAACTAAATCCACCGTGCACCCTGTTTATTACTGCCCACTGTAACTATATATCAAGATGTTTCCCTATGGCATATCTCCCTATATTTTCGATTTTGAACAACATTCCATCTTGTGTACTAAATGTTGGTAACGGTGTGGAGATTAAATAAGTACGATGAAATGTTCACATATCTTATCTGATTTGTGCGCAAACTACACAGCTCGACAAGGCCCGGTGACCATACGCAACTAACAGAAACATATTACTTTAGTGTGGATACATTTTAAATTAGTTGGCTTACAGATGCATTTTCAGTGAAGAATGTTGATTAACTTACACCAATCATTCTATCTCAAATGCATTACGATGTTTCGAAAACATGCTACATAAGAAATAACGCAATTGTAGTTGTTGTACTTGTCGATGTGGTTGTTGCTGTACCATCATCAGTGTGAACATTGTAGTTGTTGTACTTGTCGATGTGGTTGTTGCTGTACCATCATCAGTGTGAACATTGTAGTTGTTGTACTTGTCGATGTGGTTGTTGCTGTACCATCATCAGTGTGAACATTGTAGTTGTTGTACTTGTCGATGTGGTTATTGCTGTACCATCATCAGTGTGAACATTGTAGTTGTTGTACTTGTCGATGTGGTTGTTGCTGTACCATCATCAGTGTGAACATTGTAGTTGTTGTACTTGTCGATGTGGTTGTTGCTGTACCATCATCAGTGTGAACATTGTAGTTGTTGTACTTGTCGATGTGGTTGTTGCTGTACCATCATCAGTGTGAACATTGTAGTTGTTGTACTTGTCGATGTGGTTGTTGCTGTACTATCATCAGTGTGAACATTGTAGTTGTTGTACTTGTCGATGTGGTTGTTGCTGTACCATCATCAGTGTGAACATTGTAGTTGTTGTACTTGTCGATGTGGTTGTTGCTGTACTATCATCAGTGTGAACATTGTAGTTGTTGTACTTGTCGATGTGGTTGTTGCTGTACCATCATCAGTGTGAACATTGTAGTTGTTGTACTTGTCGATGTGGTTGTTGCTGTACCATCATCAGTGTGAACATTGTAGTTGTACTTGTCGATGTGGTTGTTGCTGTACCATCATCAGTGTGAACATTGTAGTTGTTGTACTTGTCGATGTGGTTGTTGCTGTACCATCATCAGTGTGAACATTGTAGTTGTACTTGTCGATGTGGTTGTTGCTGTACTATCATCAGTGTGAACATTGTAGTTATTGTACTTGTCGATGTGGTTGTTGCTGTACCATCATCAGTGTGAACATTGTAGTTGTACTTGTCGATGTGGTTGTTGCTGTACTATCATCAGTGTGAACATTGTAGTTGTTCTACTTGTCGATGTGGTTGTTGCTGTACCATCATCAGTGTGAACATTGTAGTTGTACTTGTCGATGTAGTTGTTGCTGTACCATCATCAGTGTGAACATTGTAGTTGTACTTGTCGATGTGGTTGTTGCTGTACCATCATCAGTGTGAACATTGTAGTTGTACTTATCGATGTGGTTGTTGCTGTACCATCATCAGTGTGAACATTGTAGTTGTTGTACTTGTCGATGTGGTTGTTGCTGTACCATCATCAGTGTGAACATTGTAGTTGTACTTGTCGATGTGGTTGTTGCTGTACTATCATCAGTGTGAACATTGTAGTTGTTGTACTTGTCGATGTGGTTGTTGCTGTACCATCATCAGTGTGAACATTGTAGTTGTACTTGTCGATGTGGTTGTTGCTGTACCATCATCAGTGTGAACATTGTAGTTGTACTTGTCGATGTGGTTGTTGCTGTACCATCATCAGTGTGAACATTGTAGTTGTACTTGTCGATGTGGTTGTTGCTGTACCATCATCAGTGTGAACATTGTAGTTGTTGTACTTGTCGATGTGGTTGTTGCTGTACCATCATCAGTGTGAACATTGTAGTTGTACTTGTCGATGTGGTTGTTGCTGTACTATCATGAGTGTGAACATTGTAGTTGTTCTACTTGTCGATGTGGTTGTTGCTGTACCATCATCAGTGTGAACATTGTAGTTGTACTTGTCGATGTGGTTGTTGCTGTACCATCATCAGTGTGAACATTGTAGTTGTACTTGTCGATGTGGTTATTGCTGTACCATCATCAGTGTGAACATTGTAGTTGTTGTACTTGTTGATCTGGTTGTTGCTGTACCATCATCAGTGTGAACATTGTAGTTGTTGTACTTGTTGATCTGGTTGTTGCTGTACCATCATCAGTGTGAACATTGTAAAGCTGGGGACAGTCACTTACACTTGGTGGCTGAGCCAACATTGGCAGCGGTGGCTTCTTGAAGTCATCACTAGGCACTGACCCACCTGCAATCAGAGCACTCAATCTAAGTCTGATCAACAACAATGTGGAAGGGTTACTAAATAAAACACTTCAGTTGTGCTTTCTTATTTAAACACACATTCTGTGGGATACCATAGACCCATAATGCAATTAGCAGAGGTTCAAGCCGTCTAAGAGGAAAACGTTCATATACCTGCATATAGATGTTTCCTCGATTATAAGCAGATGGTACGAAGCAGTAAGTAGACCCACCTACGACAGTCTGGATGACGTGTTTGGGTGAGGTTCCAACTTCTGCGTCATCTTCCTCGGCTTGCTGTGCAGTTTGCTAAAACACAGACGCAAGCATGGATATGTTAGTTCACATACATAATAATACATTTTCTATAGCGCCTATCCTCAGGAATCCGAGCTCAGATGTGCAGCATACAAGAATCGCAAGGCAAAATCATGAGCAAGGACGCACAAGAGCCATCATTAGAACAAGGGAATGCTAAAGGTTTAGAGTGGGAATGTGATTTCAAACAAATAAGTCTTGGGTTATTTTACACATGAGTATGCACAAACATACAGACAAACACACACCGACACACACACACATACAAGCATCCACATACATAAGCACGTAGCCATGTACACACAAACACACTGATGCAAGGTGTCTTTCAAAGTCTCTGTAATCCTGACAGAGTTGTTTTAAACAAGATTGCCATCCATGGCAAGACCCTGGTTGATGGCCTGTTGACACTCATTGGGGATTCTAAGATGTTTATATCTGTAACATTTATTATTTAACGTTTATATCTGAAATATTTGTCAATTTTGTTTTTAAATAAACGTATTCACGCCAATTGCATCTAACTATAAACGAGTTACTGTGTGTATGTGTGTGCGTGCATTCATGCATGCATTCATGCATGCATGTATTCATGCG
>CM034538.1:4249413-4400536 GCA_020002185.1 Paraescarpia echinospica | reverse complement strand
CTGTACCAAGACTTAACACAGCCGACCTACTCTGTACCAAGACTTAACGCAGCCGACCTACTCTGTACCAAGACTTAACACTGCCCACCTACTCTGTACCAAGACTTAACCAAGCCGACCTACTCTGTACCAAGACTTAACACAGCCGACCTACTCTGTACCAAGACTTAACACTGCCCACCTACTCTGTACCAAGACTCAACACAGCCGGCCTATTCTGTACCAAGACTTAACACTGCCCACCTACTCTGTACCAAGACTTAACCAAGCCGACATACTCTGTACCAAGACTTAACACAGCCGACCTACTCTGTACCAAGACTTAACACTGCCCACCTACTCTGTACCAAGACTCAACACAGCCGGCCTATTCTGTACCAAGACTTAACACTGCCCACCTACTCTGTACCAAGACTTAACCAAGCCGACCTACTCTGTACCAAGACTTAACACAGCCGACCTACTCTGTACCAAGACTTAACACTGCCCACCTACTCTGTACCAAGACTCAACACAGCCGACCTACTCTGTACGAAGACTCAACACAGCCGACCTACTCTGTACCAAGACTTAACACAGCCGACCTACTCTGTACCAAGACTTAACACTGCCCACCTACTCTGTACCAAGACTCAACACAGCCGACCTACTCTGTACGAAGACTCAACACAGCCGACCTACTCTGTACCAAGACTTAACACAGCCAACCTACTCTGTACCAAGACTTAACACTGCCCACCTACTCTGTACCAAGACTCAACACAGCCGACCTACTCTGTACCAAGACTCAACACAGCCGACCTACTCTGTACCAAGACTCAACACAGCCGGCCTATTCTGTACCAAGACTTAACACTGCCCACCTACTCTGTACCAAGACTTAACACAGCCGACCTACTCTGTACCAAGACTTAACACTGCCCACCTACTCTGTACCAAGACTCAACACAGCCGACCTACTCTGTACCAAGACTTAACACAGCCGACCTACTCTGTACCAAGACTTAACACAGCCGACCTACTCTGTATCAAGACTTAACACAGCCGACCTACTCTGTACCAAGATTTAATACTGCCCACCTACTCTGTACCAAGACTTAACACAGCCAACCTACTCTGTACCAAGACTTAACACAGACGACCTACTCTGTACCAAGACTTAACACAGCCGACCTACTCTGTACCAAGATTTAACACAGCCGACCTACTCTGTATCAAGACTTAACACAGCCGACCTACTCTGTACCAAGATTTAACACTGCCCACCTACTCTGTACCAAGACTTAACACAGCCAACCTACTCTGTACCAAGACTTAACACAGCCAACCTACTCTGTACCAAGACTTAACACAGCCGACCTACTCTGTACCAAGATTTAACACTGCCCACCTACTCTGTACCAAGACTTAACACAGCCCACCTACTCTGTACCAAGACTTAACACTGCCCACCTACTCTGTACCAAGACTTAACCAAGCCGACCTACTCTGTACCAAGATTTAACACTGCCCACCTACTCTGTACCAAGACTTAACACAGCCAACCTACTCTGTACCAAGACTCAACACAGCCGACCTACTCTGCACCAAGACTAAACACAGCCGACCTGTTTTGTGATGAGGCGCTGCATGATGTTCATGACGAAGCCAATGAGGCGAGGGTACATGGCGAGGGACTGGAGCACAGTCCTCATGAGGAGGGTGGGCAGAGGACTCTGTTCCATCAGGTGCTGCATCACCACAGCCAGCACCTCCTGTGTGTAGACCGTGCGCTCGGCAAAACACAGGTTGGTGGCTGCAACATAGAACACGTTTATAATTAGATATTATTAAAATTAGTTTTAAAATACTTGTTCTGTGTTCTGGCCCACTGAGTTTCTATATTCATTTGTAGCCACCAGCCAAGTCCACAAAATAGTTTACTGTAGAAATGTGTGTAATAAACAAATTGTATCACTAACTCAGATGAATCTCTGAATGATACTGTGTGCACAGGCGCAGGAAACAAGGCTAGAGGGGACTCTCACCTTTGATGATTGTTTTCATGTCACACTTTTGTGTGTCCACGTAGTGTAGGGCTATGAGCAGCTCGGCTGGGGTGAGAGGACTCGAGTAGCCACTGTCTTGTCCTACAACCAACAACACACTGCCCTACAACCAACCACAACACACTGTGCTACAATCAACAACAGCACACTGTACTACAACCAACCCCAGCATACTGTGCTACAACCAACCACAACACACTGTACTACAACCAACCACAGCACACTGTACTACAACCAACCACAGCACACTGTACTACAAACAACCACAGCACACTGTACTGCAACCAACCACAGCACACTGTACTACAACCAACCACAGCACACTGTACTACAAACAACCACAGCACATTGTACTACAAACAACCACAGCACACCGTACTACAACCAACCACAGCACACTGTACTACAAACAACCACAGCACACTGTACTGCAACCAACCCCAGCACACTGTCCTACAACCAACTACAACACACTGTGCTACAATCAACAACAGCACACTGTACTACAACCAACCCCAGCACACTGTCCTACAACCAACCACAACACACTGTGCTACAATCAACAACAGCACACTGTACTACAACCAACCCCAGCATACTGTGCTACAACCAACCACAACACACTGTACTACAACCAACCACAGCACACTGTACTACAACCAACCACAGCACACTGTACAACAAACAACCACAGCACACTGTACTGCAACCAACCACAGCACACTGTACTACAACCAACCACAGCACACTGTACTACAAACAACCACAGCACATTGTACTACAAACAACCACAGCACACCGTACTACAACCAACCACAGCACACTGTACTACAAACAACCACAGCACACTGTACTGCAACCAACCCCAGCACACTGTCCTACAACCAACTACAACACAATTGGTTGATAGGAGGCAATTTCAAATGCACAACACTTAATGCTTAATAGGAAACTTTTCTTAAAGGGAATAAAAACATCTATTGCTTGAATTCATGTTATATTACATCCTGCTATCTATTTCCACGTCCACCAAGCCAAAAAAATCAACAAAATTAAATGAATTAGAAATTCCACATTTTATGCTGTGCATCCGGACATTTTCGAATATGCATATTTTTGGCGCGCTTTTCGGGATGCCGAGATGTGACATCACTTATGACTCAAACTCGCAGCAGGCCGACCCTTTCCATGCATTCAGAGCATGTTTACAAGTATAGCTTTTCGGTCGAAACGAGCATCAAAATGAGTTATTGGGCAATATTCCGACGTAATATAAACACTAGTCATCATAGAGGAACAAACAGTTATCTTACGGTTCCACTTGAATCGAATTTTATTCACAACAACGAATGCGAATGGGCCTACAAGTCGACTAGGTTTCGCCGAGCTTGGGCTTGTTTTCAGAATAATTATATCGAATGCAACCAATGGGAGATAATCTACACCAATAAACATACATAGCAAACATATATAATAATAATAAATAACTTCTTAAGCGCCAATATCCTCAGACAATCCGAGCTCAGTGGCGCACCAAAACCAAAGGATTAAGCATTCTCGTACTCGTGTGCTAGGCGAAATTCGTCAACAAATGGATGGATGTGCTAGGAAGCTAGGGAGGATAGGCAATATTGAAAAGATAGGTTTTGAGGTGACGACGAAATGTAACAATATTTTCTGCTAATTTAACATTAACTTTAATATTGTATCCAGCTACAGAAAGTAACGTGTATAATCTCATAATATCACTAGAATATCGATATATGAAGCAGGAGTTGTACAATTTATCATAACAACTTAAATCAGTCAGTGAATTTCTGTTGGTGCCGCTAGCTCAGTTGGTAAACGCATTGGTTTCTTGCCATTTATTTTCCAATCGGGCGACGCCGGTTCAATCCTGACAGCATGCAAACCATTGATTTTCTTTACACTTTTTTTGTTTATGTGTTCACGAAGTAATATAAACCAAATCATTTTATACTATAATACACTGTTTGTAAATTATTTTTATTTTTGTAGTAATTATTTATTCGCCACAAAAATGAAAATATGGTCATTATATAACGATGTTTCTAAATTTTATTTATCCAAACAAATGTAATGGATATATAATTTATTAATTGTAAATATATTGTACGGTAATATATTGTAATTATATATGTGAAAACAGATTGTGATCTGTCTGGATAAATAAAATTTAGAAACATCGTTATATGTAATGACCATATTTAAATTTTTGTGGCGAATAAATAATTACTACAAAAATATAAAAAATATTTACAAACAGTGCATCATAGTATACTAAATGATTTGGTTTATATTACTTCGTGAAAAAAAAAAGTGTAAAGAAAATCAATGGTTTGCATGCTGTCAGAATTGAACCGGCGTCGCCCGATTGTAAAAATAAATGGCAAGAAACCAATGCGTCTACCAACTGAACTAGCAGCACCAACAGAAACTCTCTGACTGATTTCAGTTGTTATGATAAATTGTACAACTTCTGCTTCATATATCAATATTCTAGTGATATTATGAGATTATACACGTTACTTTCTGTAGAATATCTGTTTGCTATGTATGTTTATTGGTGTAGATTATCTCCCGTTGGTTGCATTCGATATAATTATTCTGAAAACGAGCCCAAGCTCAGCGAAACGTAGTCGACTTGTTGACGCATTCGCATTCGTTGTTTTGAATAAAATTCGATTCATGTGGATCCGTAAGATAACTGCTTGTTCCTCTATGATGACTAGTGTTTATATTACGTCGGTATATTGCCCAATAACTAATTCTGATGCTCGTTTCGACCGAAAAGCTATACTTGTAAACATGCTCTGAATGCATGGAAAGGATCGGCCTGATGCCAGTGTGTGTCATAAATGACGTCACGATACCACATGATCGCCTAGCTCATTAAAATTTAATTTTCCGCGGGAATCGCTTCACAGACGGGCTTAAAATTGAATTTATGCTACAAATGTATTTTTCTGTATTTGTTTAATGTTGTCAAATGTTACATACAATGTTAAACTTTGTGTACACATGGAAAAAGGATTTTAGCTAATGCCTTATTGTTATTTCCTTTAACCATTTTAAGAATTAGGACAGTCTTTATGAATAGGTAAGTAACAATAATTGTGAGCACCAGTCACTTACTGTGGGCACCAGTCACTTACTGTGGGCACCAGTCACTTACTGTGGACACCAGACAAATAAAACAAATGTACATGCAATACAAAAAATTGTAATAAGTTATATCAGTTTAAAAAATAAATAAGTTAAAATAAGTGAAATAAGTTCAATATGTTAAATAAGTTACAAACGTTAAAAAAAGTTAAATCATCTCACAAATCATCTCAGCCTCACTCAGTGTCAGACTGGCAGAGATGGAGGGGAATGAAGGACAATTACTCATTCATTAATCTAATTGACGAGGGAACAAATGAGTTTCGAGTGAGATTTAGTTGACAGTGAGGGAGATGAAAGCTGCGACCAGAAGGAAGTAGTTTATAGCATGGAAACATGGACGTTCAGGGTCTGAGGAGACATTCCTTCCCTTTCTCTCTGCCCGTTGCCTGTATAGAACCTCTAGACTGGTCTACTTTTCTCCCATCACCTTGCCACTAACCCTGACTGTTCGTGCCAGAGTGTTGCGATGCACAACATTCAGGCCACCGTACCACACAAGGAACCCAAATGTAATAGAGCTTTCGATGTAGCATCTGTTTGTAGAACGTGTGTGCTGACACTGGGTGACCTGAGCTTGCGTAAGAAATACAGCTTTTGCTGGCACTTTCTGTTAATTACCGCTGTATTTTCACCAAATTGTATTCATCTACTCTCCTTACACACTCTCCGTTAATGAATAGTCCCTCCACTTACCATGAGCACCGAGTAGTCGGTTGAAGACTTCCTTCACAACCACAGGGTTCAGCTTGATCAACTTTGGCAGAGCGGCTACAACCTCTTTCTGAGAAACACAACAAGAAGTATTTACAGTGAAGATTTGACACAACAAAGTGTTGGTCATTATGTATAGCACTTGTATACACTCTACTTAAAGCAATTCTTTCTGAGCTAATAAACATTCAAAATATACTCTACAAAGATTATATAAATTTCCCATAAATACTTTCTAAATGCATTTCTTGCATTTTATGCATAATTTTGTATCTCAAATGTGCAAAAAGTTGATAAATAATTGTGTTTACATGAATGATTTTGAGCATGTGTCCATGTGGATGATGTAAGTCTGCACGCAGGCTCAGTGAAGTACTCTTTTAAATCAATCCATCTGTCACGGGCTGCCATTATATTCACTCTCCGTTTATTCCATATATTGTCCTTTCCCTTGTTTTCTTTGCTCAATCCATGAAATAAACAGTGGCTGGATGTTTTTCTTACCCCATGAAACTCAGAGGAGCTAACCGATGGACTGAATATTCATGAGCATGCCTTATATGGACCATGAATGCTGGCACAAACTGGAAACTCCAGTTATGAAATTGATATATTGTTGTGGTCGTTAGTGATTAATAAAACATAATTCTAATGAAATAATTGCATAGAATTACATGAATTAGTCATATTAACTGGATTAATGCATTAATGAAAAAACTGGTTTTGTAGGTTGTAATACTTGCACAGAACTAACCCTAGAGAGAGGACAGGAATGGGGAACTTACCTTTGAGAGTCCTGTCAGTACAGGAATTAGGAACCTGACATCAGACACGCGCTTGTGGTACAAGTCTCGCACTCGGTCCACCAACGCTTGAGATGGTGCAGCTGTGAACACAACAAAACACACCAGACATGGTACGTAACATTAAGACAGTGATGTATCTTTGTCTCTGAGAACATTAAGAGAGTGATGTACCTTGTCTGTGAGGACATTAAGAGAGTGATGTATCTTTGTCTCTGAGAACATTAAGAGAGTGGTGTACCTTTGTCTGTGTGGACATTAAGAGAGTGATGTACCTTTGTCTCTGAGAACATTAAGAGAGTGATGTACCTTTGTTTGTGAGGACATTAAGAGAGTGGTGTATCTTTGTCTCTGAGAACATTAAGAGAGTGATGTACCTTTGTTTGTGAGGACATTAAGAGAGTGATGTATCTTTGTCTCTGAGAACATTAAGAGAGTGGTGTACCTTTGTCTGTGTAGACATTAAGAGAGTGATGTACCTTTGTCTCTGAGAACATTAAGAGAGTGATGTACCTTTGTTTATGAGGACATTAAGAGAGTGGTGTATTGTTGTCTCTGAGAAAATTAAGAGAGTGATGTACCTTTGTTTGTGAGGACATTAAGAGAGTGATGTATATTTGTCTGTGTGGACATTAAGAGAGTGATGTACCTTTGTCTCTGAGAACATTAAGAGAGTGATGTACCTTTGTTTATGAGGACATTAAGAGAGTGATGTATCTTTGTCTCTGAGGACATTAAGAGAGTGATGTGCATTTGTCAGTGAGGACATTGAGAGAGTGATGTATCTTTGTCAGTGAGGATATTAAGAGTGATGTACTTTTGTCAGTGAGGACATTAAGAGAGTGATGTACCTTTGTGTGTGAGGACATTAAGAGAGTGATGTACCTTTGTGTGTGAGGACATTAAGAGAGTGATGTACGTTTGTGTGTGAGGACATTAAGAGAGTGGTGTACCTTTGTCAGTGAGGACATTAAGAGAGTGATGTACCTTTGTGTGTGAGGACATTAAGAGAGTGATGTACCTTTGTGTGTGAGGACATTAAGAGAGTGGTGTACCTTTGTCAGTGAGGACATTAAGAGAGTGATGTACCTTTGTCAGTGAGGACATTAAGAGAGTGATGTACCTTTCTGTGTGAGGACATTAAGAGAGTGATGTACCTTTGTGTGTGAGGACATTAAGAGAGTGATGTACCTTTGTGTGTGAGGACATTAAGAGAGTGATGTACCTTTGTGTATGAGGACATTAAGAGAGTGGTATACCTTTATCAGTGAGGACATTAAGAGAGTGATATACCTTTCTGTGTGAGGACATTAAGAGAGTGATGTACCTTTGTCTGTGAGGACATTAAGAGAGTGATGTACCTTTGTGTGTGAGGACATTAAGAGAGTGATGTACCTTTGTGTGTGAGTACATTAAGAGAGTGATGTACCTTTGTGTGTGAGGACAGTAAGAGAGTGATGTACCTTTGTGTGTGAGGACATTAAGAGAGTGATGTACCTTTGTGTGTGAGGACATTAAGAGAGTGATGTACCTTTGTGTGTGAGGACATTAAGAGAGTGATGTACCTTTGTCAGTGAGGACATTAAGAGAATGATGTACCTTTGTCAGTGAGGACATTAAGAGAATTATGTACCTTTGTATGTGAGCACATTAAGAGAGTGATGTACCTTTGTCTGTGAGGACATTAAGAGAGTGATGTACCTTTGTCTGTGAGGACATTAAGAGAGTGATGTACCTTTGTCTGTGAGGACATTAAGAGAGTGATGTACCTCTGTCTGTGAGGACATTAAGAGAGTGATGTACCTTTATCAGTGAGGACATTAAGAGAGTGATGTACCTTTATCTGTGAGGACATTAAGAGAGTGATGTACCTTTGTCAGTGAGGACTTAAGAGAGTTGTGTACCTTTGTGTGTGAGGACATTAAGAGAGTGATGTACCTTTGGGTGTGAGGACATTAAGAGAGTGATGTACATTTGTGTGTGAGAACATTAAGAGAGTGATGTACCTTTGTCAGTGAGGACATTAAGAGAGTGATGTACCTTTATCAGTGAGGACATTAAGAGAGTGATATACCTTTCTGTGTGAGGACATTAAGAGAGTGATGTACCTTTGTCTGTGAGGATGTGAATGATGCGAGTGATGAGTGTCTCTGCCCCCTTGGGACAGTTATCGACCAGGAGCAGCAGTTGTGGGGAGTCCATGCCCATGCCTTTCACCTGAAACACCAAACCACAGATTAGAGCATTTTCAGGCATAATTACTTATTAACAAAATCAGACATAATTTACACAAGACGAAATTCTACACAGTGGAATACAGCAATTTCTTGGTAAAAGTTAAACTAGTTACTAAAGTGCCACTGATCTTATGATTCCAGGTAGCAACATGTCGCTTTCACCATCTGTCATTGGTACGCTTAGGATACGCACAATATAAATGCTAAAATAAAATAGCAAGACAGGATAACTGTGGTCATATCATTATATATTGTTGACAGCCAAGGGACAGGCGAGGGACAGTCAGGGGACAGTTGGAAAAAAGTCAGGGGACAGTAAAGGAACAGTCAGAGGACAATTGGGGGGCAGTCGGGGGATAATCGGAGAATTTAGGGACAGTCAGGGGACAATATGGAGACAGTCAGAGGAGAGATGAGGGACAGTCAAGGGACAATCGGGGGACAGTCAGGGGACAGTCGGGGACACATCTCACCGGAGTCTCCAGCACTCGAAGGATTGTCCTCTTAATATCTGGCTTGGTTCCTGTGTAGACATTTGCTAGCCTGCAAACAAACCATGACACACGTCATCAGTGCCAATGACATCACTGTCAAACCATGACACACGTCACCAGTGTCAATAGTGTCAATGACATCACTGTCAAACAATGATACATGTAATCAGTGTCAATGACATCACTGTCAAACAATGATACACATCATCAGTGTCAATGACATCACTGTCAAACAATGACACACATGCACAGTGTCAATGACATCACTATCAAACCATGATACACATCATCAGTGTCAATGACATCACTATCAAACCATGATACACATCATCAGTGTCAATGATATCACTGTCAAACAATGATACACGTCATTAGTGTCATTGACATCACTGTCAAACCATGAAACACATCATCAGAGTCAATGACATCACTGTCAAACAATGATACACATCATCAGTGTCAATGACATCACTGTCAAACCATGATACACATCATCAGTGTCAATGACATCACTGTCAAACCATGATACACATCATCAGTGTCAATGACATAACTGTCAAACCATGACACACATCATCAGTGTCAATGACATAACTGTCAAACCATGATACACATCATCAGTGTCAATGACATCACTGTCAAACCATGAAACACACCATCAGTGTCAATGACATCACTGTCAAACCATGATACACGTCATCAGTGTCAATGACACCACTGTCAAACCATGATACACGTCATCAGTGTCAATGACATCACTGTCAAACAATGATACACATCATCAGTGTCAATGACACCACTGTCAAACCATGATACACGTCATCAGTGTCAATGACATCACTGTCAAACCATGATACACATCATCAGTGTCAATGACACCACTGTCAAACCATGATACACGTCATCAGTGTCAATGACATCACTGTCAAACCATGAAACACATCATCAGTGTCAATGACACCACTCAAACAATGTCAATCACAGTGTCAATGACACCACTGTCAAACCATGACACGTCATCAGTGTCAATGACATCACTGTCAAACCATGATACACATCATCAGTGTCAATGACATAACTGTCAAACCATGACACACATCATCAGTGTCAATGACATCACTGTCAAACCATGATACACACCATCAGAGTCAATGACACCACTGTCAAACAATGATACACGTCATCAGTGTCAATGACATCACTGTCAAACCATGATACACACCATCAGTGTCAATGACATCACTGTCAAACAATTATACACACCATCAGTGTCAATGACATCACTGTCAAACAATTATACACATCATCAGTGTCAATGACATCACTGTCAAACCATGATAGACATCATCAGTGTCAATGACATCACTGTCAAACCATGACACACATCATCAGTGTCAATGACATCACTGTCAAACATGAAACACACTGACAGTGTAAATGTCATTAGTTCAACCCATGACATAAACTGACCTATCCCTCTCATGACCTGTTGCTACCAAACTGTCTGTCAATCCATAAAAAATGGCTGTCAAACACGTAGTGGGTTCGTAGATTCCACTGTATATTTTTTTAAATTCTGGCCTCCAAAGTGTTTTTATGACAAAAACATACATTTTCAAAGTGACAACTGTGTGTGAATGTTTGATCTAAATGTCATGCCATAATAGTAACGTAATTCATATACAACCATTATCAACATTGTTAGAAACTGCAAAGCGTGACGGAGGACACACATATAATTTTGATTGTGATGTTGGAAGACCACGACGTAGCAGGTGTCAGAGTTTGACAGCCACAATGTCATAGACACTGTCAACTGACTTCATTGTTGTCAAACCTTGACACACATTGACAGTGTGAATTCAATCACTATCAAATCATAACACAATTTACTGTGTTAATGACACCAGAGTGAACCTAACGGAGGAGAACCTACTCGTGGATAAGTTTGTGGTTGACTGGCAGCAGTCCGAGGTAGAGGTAGAGACACAACTTGATGCTGTCTTCTGTCCAACTGCCAATCACAGCATCTGCAACAATCAGTGTCTACAATGTATGTTTGTGTGTAAGCATGCAGGTGGGTTGTGTAGAATGCAAGTCCGTGTGTAAGCACGCATGTGTGTTGTGTGTAGGCTATGTCTTTGTGTAAGCATGAAGTCAGTCAACTGATCGTGGAGCCTGTCAACTGACATACAAGTCATTTGATTTGATGAAGTCATACAATGTCACCTGTGACAGAATGAATGCATAATGTAATGGATGCAAGTAGTTGGCGTCATACAGACATATATGAATATGAACTCACAACATAGTTACACAAAACAGGGTGATTATTAAAACCTACCTCCTGTCACGTGGATGGGGGTGGGTAGTTCAGCTGGGGGTTGTGGCTGCAGCAGATACTTCAGATAATAGAGGGCGTAGCGCTGGAACAACAACAGCAACAGTAGTAGAGGGCGTAGCACTGGAACAACAACACCAACAGTAGTAGAGGGCGTATGGTTGCAACAGCAACAGTAGTAGAGGGCGTAGCGCTGCAACAACAACAGAACAGTAGTAGAGGGCATAGCGCTGCAACAACAACAGCAACAGTAGTAGAGGGCGTAGCGCTGCAACAAAAACAGCAACAGTAGTAGAGGGCATAGCGCTGGAACAACAACAGCAACAGTAATAGAGGGCGTAGCGCTGGAACAACAACAGCAACAGTAGTAGAGGACGTATGGTTGCAACAACAACAGCAACAGTAGTAGAGGGCATAGCACTGGAACAACAACAGCAACAGTAGTAGAGGGTGTATGGTTGCAACAACAACAGCAACAGTAGTAGAGGGCGTAGCACTGGAACAACAACAGCAACAGTAGTAGAGGGCATATGGTTGCAACAACAGCAACAGTAGGAGAGGGCGTAGCGCTGCAACAACAACAGCAACAGTAGTAGAGGGCGTAGCACTGCAACAACAACAGCAACAGTAGTAGAGGGCGTAGCGCTGGAACAACAACAGCAACAGTAATAGAGGGCGTAGCGCTGGAACAACAACAGCAACAGTAGTAGAGGGCGTAGCACTGGAACAACAACAGCAACAGTAGTAGAGGGCGTAGCGCTGGAAAAACAACAGCAACAGTAGTAGAGGGCGTAGCGCTGGAGTAACAACAGCAACAGTAGTAGAGGGCGTAGCACTGGAACAACAACAGCAACAGTAGTAGAGGGCATAGCGCTGGAGCAACAACAGCAACAGTAGTAGAGGGCGTAGCGCTGGAGCAACAACAGCAACAGTAACAGAGGGCGTAGCGCTGGAACAACAACAGCAACAGTAGTAGAGGGCGTAGCGCTGGAACAACAACAGCAAAAGTAGTAGAGGGCATAGCGCTGGAGCAACAACAGCAACAGTAACAGAGGGCGTAGCGCTGGAACAACAACAGCAACAGTAGTAGAGGGCGTAGCACTGGAACAACAACAGCAACAGTAGTAGAGGGCATAGCACTGGAACAACAACAGCAACAGTAGTAGAGGGCACAGCGCTGCAACAACAACAGCAACAGTAGTAGAGGGCATAGCGCTGCAACAACAACAGCAACAGTAGTAGAGGGCGTAGCGCTGGAACAGCAACAGTAGTAGATGGCGTAGCACTGGAACAGCAACAGTAGTAGAAGGCGTATGGTTGCAACAACAACAGCAACAGTAGTAGAGGGCGTAGCACTGCAACAACAACAGCAACAGTAGTAGAGGGCATAGCGCTGCAACAACAACAGCAACAGTAGTAGAGGGCGTAGTACTGGAATAACAACAGCAACAGTAGTAGAGGGCGTAGCGCTGTAATAACAACAGCAACAGTAGTAGAGGTCAACAACACCAGTAGTAGAGGGTGTAGCGCTGTAACAACAACACCATTAGCGCTGTAACAACAACACCAGTAGTAGAGGGTGTAGCGCTGTAACAACAACAACAGTAGTAGAGGGTGTAGCGCTGTAACAACAACAGTAGTAGAGGGTGTAGCGCTGTAACAACAACAGTAGTAGAGGGAGTAGCGCTGTAACAACAACACCAGTAGTAGAGGGTGTAGCGCTGTAACAACAACACCAGTAGTAGAGGGTGTAGCGCTGTAACAACAACACCAGTAGTAGAGGGTGTAGCGCTGTAACAACAACACCAGTAGTAGAGGGTGTAGCGCTGTAACAACAACAACAGTAGTAGAGGGTGTAGCGCTGCAACAACAACAACAGTAGTAGAGGGTGTAGCGCTGAAACAACAACAGTAGTAGAGGGTGTAGCGCTGCAACAACAACAACAGTAGTAGAGGTTGTAGCGCTGAAACAACAACAACAGTAGTAGAGGGTGTAGCGCTGTAACAACAACAAGAGTAGTAGAGGGTGTAGCGCTGTAAAAACAAGAAGAGTAGTAGAGGGTGTAGCGATGTAACAACAACAACAGTAGTAGAGGCTGAAGCGCTGTAACAACAACAACAGTAGTAGAGGGTTTAACGCTATAACAACAACAACAGTAGTAGAGGGTGTAGCACTGCAACAACAACAACAGTAGTAGAGGGTGTAGCGCTGAAACAACAACAACAGTAGTAGAGGGTGTAGCGCTGTAACAACAACAAGAGTAGTAGAGGGTGTAGCGCTGTAAAAACAAGAAGAGTAGTAGAGGGTGTAGCGATGTAACAACAACAACAGTAGTAGAGGGTGAAGCGCTGTAACAACAACAAGAGTAGTAGAGGGTGTAGCGCTGTAACAACAACAACAGTAGTAGAGGTTGTAGCACTGCAATAACAACAGCAACAGTAGTAGAGGGTGTAGCGCTGCAACAACAACAGTAGTAGTGGGCGTAGCACTGGAACAACAACAGCAACAGTAGTAGAGGGCGTAGCACTGGAACAACAACAGCAACAGTAGTAGAGGGCGTAGCGTTGGAACAACAACAGCAACAGTAGTAGAGGGCGTAGCGCTGCAACAACAACAGCAACAGTAGTACAGGGTGTAGCGCTGTAGCAACAACAACAACAACAGCAACAGTAGTAGAGGGTGTAGCGCTGTAGCAACAACAACAGCAACAGTAGTAGAGGGTGAGGCACAGCAACAACAACATTACCTCAATTGGTTCCTCCAAATCTTTCCTCTCGTGCAATTTCTTTGTTACTCGGATCGCTGTGTTACGAACCTAGAACAAAAGACACAAAGACAGATAAAACAAGCACTTTGTTTCACATTTGGATATCCTGGTGATACAGTGTATCATATAGTTAATTATGATGCACAGTTTACAGACAGATCTTTTGTGGTACAGCATGTTCGACTTCTGTTACGCTGCATAAAGATTTATATGGTCAATTCACCAAAATGGAAACATTTACATTTTTACGTTTTTGCTACAGTCAATTGCTATTTAAAGTAAAAGCATTTTAGTTAAACCTGTCTGGTAGATCTCACCGAGATCTTGAGTCCGCATTTCAGTTTGCCAATTTAGGGCACATATTAAGGGAAATTTAGCATTTAAAGACCAAAATTCACACGTTTCAGTTTTGTCATTTGCATTTCATATTGGTTTATGTGTCATTTATATATTAAATTTCTGATATAGACGTGGTAGAGTGCTACGCGGCAGTTGCCTACTTTTAAGTAATTCTTAAATATAATTTCTCTAAAATCTGGCACAACATGTTGCTTACGTCATTCTTCTCATGCGAGGTGAAGTCAAGCAGAACCTCCAGAAACTCAAGCTTCATGCATGGCCGCTTCACAATCAACTCCTTCAGTGTTGTCATGCCCAGGTAGATACGCGTCTGAGACAACACCACAGCACACTTGCAGCACACATAACAGCACACATCACCTACTGCACATACACTATTCATAAAACACACATCACCGACTGCAACACCTGTTACAGCACACAGCATGTGTGCAGGACACATCACCAACTACAACACGTGTTATTCAATGCAAAAGTAAATATTTCAATGGTTTAAATTTTGAGAATGTAAATGTCAATATATATACGAACATTTGTGTCAATAGTGACTCGATACAAACCTCGTCCTGACAGTATTTCTTAAGGACCTGGATCGCATTGGGGGTGATGTAAGGGGCTTCGAGAACGAGTCGGCTGAATAAACTGAAAGGGAAAGTAGAGAAATCAGTCAGTAATTGTGCAACTCGTGAAAGAAACTGAAAGCACTGAGTTACATGAAATGACTAATGCTCTGGTTTCTTGCAGCATTTTTTTACACTAGGTTAAACCGACCCATGTAGACAACAAGCCAAGGGCATCGCTTATTACCATTACAATATCCTCATTTTAACCTGTTCACCATGGCACCATATTGATACTCTAACCACTCTACCATGGCACCATCTGGATACTCTAACCACTCTACCGTTCACCATGGCAACATCTGGATACTCTAACCACTCTACCGTTCACCATGGCACGATCTGGATACTCTAACCACTCTACCGTTCACCATGACACCATCTGGATACTCTAACCACTCTACCATGGCGCCATCTGGATACTCTAACCACTCTACCATGGCACCATCTGGATACTCTAACCACTCTACCATGGCACCATCTGGATACTCTAACCACTCTACCATGGCACCAGCTGGATACTCTAACCACTCTACCGTTCACCATGGCACCATCTTGATACTCTAATCACTCTACCGTTCACCATGGCACCATCTGGATACTCTAACCAATCTACCGTTCACCATGACGCCTTCTGGATACTCTAACCACTCTACCGTTCACCACGGCACCATCTGGATACTCTAACCACTCTACCATTCACCATGGCACCATCTGGATACTCTAACCACTCTACCGTTCACCATGGCACCATCTTGATACTCTAACCACTCTACCGTTCACCACGGCACCATCTGGATACTCTAACCACTCTACCGTTCACCACGGCACCATCTGGATACTCTAACCACTCTACCGTTCACCACGGCACCATCTGGATACTCTAACCACCCTACCATTCACCATGGCACCATCTGGATACTCTAACCAATCTACCATTCACCATGGCACCATCTGGATACTCTAACCACTCTACCGTTCACCACAGCACCATCTGGATACTCTAACCACTCTACCATGGCACCATCTGGATACTCTAACCACTCTACCATAACACCAGCTGGATACTCTAACCACTCTACCGTTCACCATGGCACCATCTGGATACTCTAACCACTCTACCGTTCACCATGGCACCATCTGGATACTCTAACCACTCTACCGTTCACCATGGTGCCTTCTGGATACTCTAACCACTCTACCATTCACCATGGCACCGTCTGGATACTCTAACCACTCTACCGTTCACCACTGCACCATCTGGATACTCTAACCACTCTACCGTTCACCATGGCACCATTTGGATACTCTAACCACTCTACCATTCACCATGGCACCATCTGGATACTCTAACCACTCTACCATGGCACCATTTGGATACCCTAACCACTCTACCATGACACCAGCTGGAAACTCTAACCACTCTACCGTTCACCATGGCACCATCAGGACACTCTAACGACTCTACCATGGCACCAGCTGGATACTCTAACCACTCTACCGTTCACCATGGCACCATCTGGATACTCTAACCACTCTACCATGGCACCATCTGGATACTCTAACCACTCTACCATGGCACCAGCTGGATACTCTAACCACTCTACCGTTCACCATGGCACCATCTGGATACTCTAACTACTCTACCGTTCACCATGGCACCATCTTGATACTCTAACCACTCTACCGTTCACCATGGCACCATCTGGATACTCTAACCACTCTACCGTTCACCATGACGCCTTCTGGATACTCTAACCACTCTACCGTTCACCACGGCACCATCTGGATACTCTAACCACTCTACCATTCACCATGGCACCATCTGGATACTCTAACCACTCTACCGTTCACCATGGCACCATCTTGATACTCTAACCACTCTACCGTTCACCATGGCACCATCTGGATACTCTAACCACTCTACCGCTCACCACGGCACCATCTGGATACTCTAACCACTCTACCATGGCACCATCTGGATACTCTAACCACTCTACCATGGCACCAGCTGGATACTCTAACCACTCTACCGTTCACCATGACACCATCTGGATACTCTAACTACTCTACCGTTCACCATGGCACCATCTTGATACTCTAACCACTCTACCGTTCACCATGGCACCATCTGGATACTCTAACCACTCTACCGTTCACCATGACGCCTTGTGGATACTCTAACCACTCTACCGTTCACCACGGCACCATCTGGATACTCTAACCACTCTACCATTCACCATGGCACCATCTGGATACTCTAACCACTCTACCGCTCACCACGGCACCATCTGGATACTCTAACCACTCTACCATGGCACCATCTGGATACTCTAACCACTCTACCATGGCACCAGCTGGATACTCTAACCACTCTACCGTTCACCATGGCACCATCTGGATACTCTAACTACTCTATCGTTCACCATGGCACCATCTTGATACTCTAACCCCTCTACCGTTCACCATGGCACCATCTGGATACTCTAACCACTCTACCGTTCACCATGACGCCTTCTGGATACTCTAACCACTCTACCGTTCACCACGGCACCATCTGGATACTCTAACCACTCTACCATTCACCATGGCACCATGTGGATACTCTAACCACTCTACCATTCACCATGGCACCATCTTGATACTCTAACCACTCTACCGTGCACCATGGCACCATTTGGATACTCTAACCACTCTACCGTTAACCATGGCACCATTTGGATACTCTAACCACTCTACCATTCACCATGGCACCATCTGGATACTCTAACCACTCTACCATGGCACCATTTGGATACTCTAACCACTCTACCATGGTACCATCTGGATACTCTAACCACTCTACCGCTCACCACGGCACCATCTGGATACTCTAACCACTCTACCATGGCACCATCTGGATACTCTAACCACTCTACCATGGCACCAGCTGGATACTCTAACCACTCTACCGTTCACCATGGCACCATCTGGATACTCTAACCACTCTACCGTTCACATGACGCCTTCTGGATACTCTAACCACTCTACCGTTCACCACGGTACCATCTGGATACT
Organism: Paraescarpia echinospica; assembly: GCA_020002185.1. Taxonomy (NCBI): domain Eukaryota; kingdom Metazoa; phylum Annelida; class Polychaeta; order Sabellida; family Siboglinidae; genus Paraescarpia; species Paraescarpia echinospica. The sequence continues at coordinate 4,381,909 of CM034538.1, read as the reverse complement.
CTAACCACTCTACCATTCACCATGGCACCATCTGGATACTCTAACCACTCTACCGTTCACCATGGCACCATCTGGATACTCTAACCACTCTACCGTTCACCATGGCACCATCTGGATACTATAACCACTCTACCGTTCACCATAGCACCATCTGGATACTCTAATCACTCTACCGTTCACCATGACGCCTTCTGGATACTCTAACCGCTCTACCGTTCACCATGGCACCATCTGGATACTCTAACCAATCTACCGTTCACCATGGCACCATCTGGATACTCTAACCACTCTACCGTTCACCATGGCACCATCTGGATACTCTAACCACTCTACCGTTCACCATAGCGCCTTCTGGATACTCTAACCACTCTACCGTTCACCATGGCACCATTTGGATACTCTAACCACTCTACCGCTCACCACGGCACCATCTGGATACTCTAACCACTCTACCCATCACCACGGCACCATCTGGATACTCTAACCACTCTACCCATCACCACGGCACCATCTGGATACTCTAACCACTCTACAGTTCACCATGGCACCATCTGGATACTCTAACCACTCTACCATTTGTTTCCATATTTCATTGAAAGGCGGCAAAACGAACACATAACTCTTTAAGTCAAAACAACTGCCTTTGTGTTCTTTTAAATACATCGCCAATTGGTCAGTCAGAGGACAACGGTGCAAGGAAGTGAGAGGACACAGAAAAAACAAGTGGACATCGGTGCCTCGGAGGACATATACTTATAATGACCCACATGCATAATAATATATATATATACTTATAATGACCACATGCATAATAATACATATATGTACTTATAATGACCCACATGCATAATAATATATATATATTTATAATGACCCAGATGCATAATATATATATATATATATACTTATAACAACCAAGAAGCATAATAATTATAAATATATATATTATTATTATCAGCAGTCCTGTAAGTAGATGAGTCAACTTGCCCATCTCTTTGATTTGGGCATTCTAGCAGTCCATTAAGTAGGTGAGTCAACTTACCCCTCTCTCTGATCAGGGCGTTCTAGCAGTCCATTAAGTAAGCGTGTGAGGCACTCGTCGTAACTTGCGACGTTGGGTTTCTCTGCGCTGGCTGTCACCAGGTTGTAGCCTTGGAAGTTGGCGTACTCCTGGTAGATCCATGCCACGGCGATCTCAGCCCGGTTACGCAGGTCCGCAAAGATGAAGTTCTGCAGCTCTTCAAGATGAAACATTCACACAAGTTTAACAAAACCATCTATATGAGTTGAACAACAGCATCCACATGAGCCGAACAACAACATTGATGAGCCGAACAACAACATTGATGAGTCGATCAACATACATACGACCTGAACACCAGCCCCGAGTTGAACAAAAGTGCTCACAGCGGGTAAATAACATCATTTACGAGTTTAACAACAGCATTTACATGAGTTGAACAAGCACATTCACATGGGGTAATGATTGGACACCAACTAGGGGCAAGACTCTGGTTTCACAAAGCATTCGTACCATAAAACATAATATGGTGCTAATATGATGCATTGATGGATTCATGTCTGATGAAGATGATGTAATTCTAAACAATAATGTTGTGAACATTGACTATACAACATAACTACCCTGGTATGCAAGTTGCATTAATCGATTTCTGTTTGAGAACTTTCTTATGCATATTCAGTTTTCACCTCAAGAAATCATTACCAACATGGCAAGGCTGGGGCCAATTTCATAACAAAAGTACATACAAAGACTTCAGTTGATGAAGTCTTCAAGGTGTATAAGTATAATACTTGCAATGCTCTCTGTGTTTTCTACAATTGTTCCAAGTTACATAATCGCCGTCAAACGTCCACATCATTACCTTCAGTGGCTTCAAAGAGTAGGTTAAGGTCAATAGAAAAATATAATTTAATATAAGAAGGTCAAGGTCAACCTACCATCTTTCAGTTGACCTCCGAACTGTGCCACTAGACTGGTGGCAATCTTCATCTGGGCGCTGGCAAACTCCCCAGACTTCACTGTCTCTGCAGAGGGATACAAACATAACCCCTTGATGAAGACAACTACAGCAACAGTACACATTGTGTCATCAGTAGAACATCTACCATGGTCTCTACTGACACCAGGAGAACATCTACTATGATCTCTACTGACACCAGGAGAACAGCTTCCCAGAGAAGTCGAGATGGTGTTCGATTGAACAGGTCTGCCAGGGAGTAAAGTGTAAAGCGCTTTGAACAGTCCTGAAAACTGGATACTGCGCTATATAATTTTTACTTTTTTAACATCTACCATGGTATCTACTGACACCAGTAGGACATCTGCCATGGTTTCTACTAACACCAGGAGAACATCTACCATGGCCTCTGCTGACACCAGGAGAACATTTACCATGGTCTCTACTGACACCAGTAGAACATCTACCATGGTCTCTGCTGACACCAGTAGAACATCTATGATGGTGTCTGTTGACACCAATTGAACTCCTACCATGGTCTCTATTGACACCGTAGAACATCTACCATGGTCTCTGTTGACACCAACAGAACATCTATCATGGTCTCTGCTGACATCAGTAGAACATATACCATGGTCTATGTTGACACCAGTAGAACATCTACCATGGTCTCTGTTGATACCAACAGAACATGTACCATGGTCTCTATTGACACCAGTAGAACATCTACTATGGTCTCTGTTGACACTAGTAGAACATCTACCATGGTCTCTATTGACACATGTAGAACATCTATCATGGTCTCTGTTGACCATTGTAGAACATCTACCATGGTCTCTGTTGACACTAGTAGAACATCTACCATGATCTCTATTGACACATGTAGAACATCTACCATGGTCTCTGCTGACACCAGTAGAACATTTGCCATGTTGTCCAGGGCTTGAGGGCCTGTGCCTACTCTACTCACTCTCATTAAGGAGGATCCTCTCCAGGGCTCGCAGGGCCATGCTGTCCATTGTGGCGCGGTCCAGGGTCTGGGTGACACTTGACAACTTGAAGGCTCGGGTCTTGCGTGGCACCTACACACATCACAGTGAGGGAGACCCAGCGCAACTAATTGTAAGAGACGGACGGACGGACAGTATTTATTTTGACCGTCATGTAAAGAATACGATGTAACATTCATAGTAAGGTCAGGGAGGCTCCCATCACGAAAAATATATATATGTGTCATTATGCTTTTAGACCATCAATTGGGCTTTGGAACAAAGCAAAACAAAAATTATGTTTTAATAACACAAAACATTAGTTAGTACAAGTCAGATATATGCAAATGACTGTACAGTAAATGGTTACGCTGAATGTAATACTTTTGTCGAAATTGACATTTTAAGAAATTGACTGTGCTATATGCTGGAGCAAAGCAATTCAACACCGTTACCATGCCTGTGAACAGAAATGTAGCATAAAGTGCATCAAATGGCATTATAACCATTTTGACAGCTTTCTGTTGTGTGCATCAATGCTGCCATTAGCCTAATTAACCTCACTTTTACTTTTTCTATGTAACTTTTACAGATTTTAGGAATTAAAAAAAAAATTACACGCCATGGTAATGGTAATAATTATGCTGTTGAGAAATTAATGGTTTTTCTGGATATTACGCAAATTTAGGCACTTTATTACTGCCCACTGTAACTATATATCAAGATGTTTCCCTATGGCATATCTCCCTATATTTTCGATTTTGAACAACATTCCATCTTGTGTACTAAATGTTGGTAACGGTGTGGAGATTAAATAAGTACGATGAAATGTTCACATATCTTATCTGATTTGTGCGCAAACTACACAGCTCGACAAGGCCCGGTGACCATACGCAACTAACAGAAACATATTACTTTAGTGTGGATACATTTTAAATTAGTTGGCTTACAGATGCATTTTCAGTGAAGAATGTTGATTAACTTACACCAATCATTCTATCTCAAATGCATTACGATGTTTCGAAAACATGCTACATAAGAAATAACGCAATTGTAGTTGTTGTACTTGTCTATGTGGTTGTTGCTGTACCATCATCAGTGTGAACATTGTAGTTGTACTTGTCGATGTGGTTGTTGCTGTACCATCATCAGTGTGAACATTGTAATTGTTGTACTTGTCGATGTGGTTGTTGCTGTACCATCATCAGTGTGAACATTGTAGTTGTTGTACTTGTCGATGTGGTTGTTGCTGTACCATCATCAGTGTGAACATTGTAGTTGTTGTACTTGTCGATGTGGTTGTTGCTGTACCATCATCAGTGTGAACATTGTAGTTGTTGTACTTGTCGATGTGGTTATTGCTGTACCATCATCAGTATGAACATTGTAGTTGTTGTACTTGTCGATGTGGTTGTTGCTGTACCATCATCAGTGTGAACATTGTAGTTGTTGTACTTGTCGATGTGGTTGTTGCTGTACTATCATCAGTGTGAACATTGTAGTTGTTGTACTTGTCGATGTGGTTGTTGCTGTACCATCATCAGTGTGAACATTGTAGTTGTTGTACTTGTCGATGTGGTTGTTGCTGTACCATCATCAGTGTGAACATTGTAGTTGTACTTGTCGATGTGGTTGTTGCTGTACTATCATCAGTGTGAACATTGTAGTTGTTGTACTTGTCGATGTGGTTGTTGCTGTAACATCATCAGTGTGTACATTGTAGTTGTTGTACTTGTCGATGTGGTTGTTGCTGTACTATCATCAGTGTGAACATTGTAGTTGTTGTACTTGTCGATGTGGTTGTTGATGTACCATCATCAGTGTGAACATTGTAGTTGTTGTACTTGTCGATGTGGTTGTTGCTGTACCATCATCAGTGTGAACATTGTAGTTGTACTTGTCGATGTGGTTGTTGCTGTACTATCATCAGTGTGAACATTGTAGTTATTGTACTTGTCGATGTGGTTGTTGCTGTACCATCATCAGTGTGAACATTGTAGTTGTACTTGTCGATGTGGTTGTTGCTGTACTATCATCAGTGTGAACATTGTAGTTGTTCTACTTGTCGATGTGGTTGTTGCTGTACCATCATCAGTGTGAACATTGTAGTTGTACTTGTCGATGTAGTTGTTGCTGTACCATCATCAGTGTGAACATTGTAGTTGTACTTGTCGATGTGGTTGTTGCTGTACCATCATCAGTGTGAACATTGTAGTTGTACTTATCGATGTGGTTGTTGCTGTACCATCATCAGTGTGAACATTGTAGTTGTTGTACTTGTCGATGTGGTTGTTGCTGTACCATCATCAGTGTGAACATTGTAGTTGTACTTGTCGATGTGGTTGTTGCTGTACTATCATCAGTGTGAACATTGTAGTTGTTCTACTTGTCGATGTGGTTGTTGCTGTACCATCATCAGTGTGAACATTGTAGTTGTACTTGTCGATGTAGTTGTTGCTGTACCATCATCAGTGTGAACATTGTAGTTGTACTTGTCGATGTGGTTGTTGCTGTACCATCATCAGTGTGAACATTGTAGTTGTACTTATCTGTACCATCATCAGTGTGAACATTGTAGTTGTTGTACTTGTCGATGTGGTTGTTGCTGTACCATCATCAGTGTGAACATTGTAGTTGTACTTGTCGATGTGGTTGTTGCTGTACTCATCAGTCGTAGTTGTTGTACTTGTCGATGTGGTTGTTGCTGTACCATCATCAGTGTGAACATTGTAGTTGTACTTGTCGATGTGGTTGTTGCTGTACTATCATGAGTGTGAACATTGTAGTTGTTCTACTTGTCGATGTGGTTGTTGCTGTACCATCATCAGTGTGAACATTGTAGTTGTACTTGTCGATGTGGTTGTTGCTGTACCATCATCAGTGTGAACATTGTAGTTGTACTTGTCGATGTGGTTATTGCTGTACCATCATCAGTGTGAACATTGTAGTTGTTGTACTTGTTGATCTGGTTGTTGCTGTACCATCATCAGTGTGAACATTGTAGTTGTTGTACTTGTTGATCTGGTTGTTGCTGTACCATCATCAGTGTGAACATTGTAAAGCTGGGGACAGTCACTTACACTTGGTGGCTGAGCCAACATTGGCAGCGGTGGCTTCTTGAAGTCATCACTAGGCACTGACCCACCTGCAATCAGAGCACTCAATCTAAGTCTGATCAACAACAATGTGGAAGGGTTACTAAATAAAACACTTCAGTTGTGCTTTCTTATTTAAACACACATTCTGTGGGATACCATAGACCCATAATGCAATTAGCAGAGGTTCAAGCCGTCTAAGAGGAAAACGTTCACATACCTGCATATAGATGTTTCCTCGATTATAAGTAGATGGTACGAAGCAGTAAGTAGACCCACCTACGACAGTCTGGATGACGTGTTTGGGTGAGGTTCCAACTTCTGCGTCATCTTCCTCGGCTTGCTGTGCAGTTTGCTAAAACACAGACGCAAGCATGGATATGTTAGTTCACATACATAATAATACATTTTCTATAGCGCCTATCCTCAGGAATCCGAGCTCAGATGTGCAGCATACAAGAATCGCAAGGCAAAATCATGAGCAAGGATGCACAAGAGCCATCATTAGAACAAGGGAATGCTAAAGGTTTAGAGTGGGAATGTGATTTCAAACAAATAAGTCTTGGGTTATTTTACACATGAGTATGCACAAACATACAGACAAACACACACTGACACACACACACATACAAGCATCCACATACATAAGCACGTAGCCATGTACACACAAACACACTGATGCAAGGTGTCTTTCAAAGTCTCTGTAATCCTGACAGAGTTGTTTTAAACAAGATTGCCATCCATGGCAAGACCCTGGTCGATGGCCTGTTGACACTCATTGGGGATTCTAAGATGTTTATATCTGTAACATTTATTATTTAACGTTTATATGTGAAATATTTGTCAATTTTGTTTTTAAATAAACGTATTCACGCCAATTGCATCTAACTATAAACGAGTTACTGTGTGTATGTGTGTGCGTGCATTCATGCATGCATTCATGCATGCATGTATTCATGCGTGCATTCATGTGTGCATGCATGTGTGTGTGGTGGGTGTGCATGCATGTGTGTCTTCAGCTGGTGTGTGTGCATGGTGTGTGCATATATGTGGTGTGTGTGTGCGGGTGTGTGTGTGTGCGTGCGTGTGTGTGTGCGTGTGTGTGTGTGCATGTATGTGGTGTGTGCGTGTGCGCGTGGTGTGTATGTGTGCAAGTATGTGTGTGTGGTGTGCGCGTGTGTGTGTGTTCCGGGAGTTCTTACAGCAAGAGTATCATCACTATTAGTCACAAATACTCTTTCTTTTTAAGTCATAGACTTCTACACAACATGTAGATTAATTACAAATCACACAAACCAAAATAACCCATAAAAATACTTAATGTAACATAAATTGTGCAAAAGACTATACTGCCTGCAACAGATACTCTGGAAAAGACTGTTCTGACGGCTAAGTAGGTCAACGACAATGTGCAGTGACAAACAGACACCAGATGCACCAGGTGAGTCAGGTAAGTAGGGTGGACACATTGACAGGGCACACTGCCTCTAGCTGGTACACAAATACACCTGTGTGACAGGGCATGTTCAACCCCTTTCTAGCTAGATAATATGTTCAACAGTCAGTTGTTACATTGTCACTGCCAATGCCTAGGTAACATCAGCACATTTCAAGTGAACACTGTAAATTCTGAGTGAATTATTCTGTATTCACATGAATTAAATCAATTTGAACAGTTGACTGGAAACAATTGTATTTGTGTCCACTTCAGTATATTTAGTGCTGCGTTCCAGTCACCTCTTTGTATATCATCAATACGACTTGGTGAACATGAACGTTTAGGAGCAGCCTGACTTTGCAACTGGTAAATTTGTGCAACTGGGTCAAGTACGCGTTACAAAGTCATATTTACAATACACTGACATACAAGAAATGTTATGCAATTTTAAGGACTTGCATGTTGTTCTAAACTTGTATTTGTATGGGTTTAGTGTGAAGATTCCACCAACAAAGCAACTGCATTACCTGAAAGGGCAGACACTTTTTTATTTAATTCAAAATACACAATAGTCAGATGACACAACTCACTTTCATTAAACATGTGCACCAACACATTGTGCAGGGTAAATATACACCATTTCGTTTTTTGGTTACGACTTCTGGTTTATTTTCACAATTAAGCACATACAAATATTAAGCATACCGGTAATTATGATAGCTGCTGAACATATTCCTTTTGTACCAATTTATCCAATGGGCCAAGTTATAGTTCTATCATCAATGCCAGTAGACATTGCAAGAACATAATCAGCAAATTCGCCTGCTTGGCACTCCTGCATAACAACAGTGATCCGCATGCTGGCACTGAAACAGTTACACAGCTAATCCCAAATATCATGTCACTGATAAGTTGTAACACAGAAGTCACTGTGTCATTGATGACCTGTAAGATAAAGGTCATCACGTCATTGCAGACAATGAGTTCACAAGATGAAGACATGAGACAGGGGCATGTTACGCAGCACAAGCATCTGTTGAGACCACATGTGACCTGTGACACCACATGTGTCCTGTGACATCCACATGTGACCTGTGACATCCACATGTGACCTGTGACATCCACATGTATCCTGTGACATCCACATGTGACCTGTGACATCCACATGTGACCTGTGACATCCACATGTGACCTGTGACATCCACATGTGACCTGTGACATCCACATGTGATCCGTGACATCCACATGTGATCCATGACATCCACATGTTACCCGTGACATCCACACGTTACATCCACATGTGACATCCACACGTGACATCCACACATGACATCCACACGTGACATCCACATGTGACCTGTGACATCCACATGTGATCCAAGACATCCACATGTGATCCATGACATCCACATGTTACCTGTGACATCCACACATGACATCCACATGTGACCTGTGACATCCACATGTGACCTGTTAATCCCCACACAACCAGTATGGTTTCAGCACTCACGATGTGCCAACAATATTCAAAGTGGCACTGGAGACGAACCGTGCTTGTCGTGAGCCTACTGACACTAGCCGGATTCATGTTTTATATGTACCACTACACAGCAATGCCGGTGTACGTCCTCGATCAGCTCAACCTGCGGCCTTTCTTCCTGCCAAAGATCATGTGTGAACAGTGCAACAACTTCAGCGTCAAGTACATGATCGCCAACGAGCACGCGTGCGGTGGAGTTGAGAGTGTGTACCTCCTCATCCTTGTCCTATCGTTCCAGCCCCACGCTAACGCCCGTCGCGCCATCCGCAGCTCCTGGGGTGGCGTGCGCACATATCGCGGCCGAAACATCCGCACTGTATTCACGTTCGGCGTGCACACTGACGTCAACTTCAACCGCCAGGTGGAGTTGGAGCAGCAGCAATATGGTGATGTGCTCCAGGGCGATTTCGCCGAGAGTTACAGCAGTCTCACCAATAAGACAATGATGGCCCTAACGTGGACTATCAAGTACTGCGCAAACGCCAAATACATCCTCAAAACAGATGATGACAGTTTCAACGTGCCTCAGCGCTACGTTGACTACTTGATTGAAGTGACTGAGGAACGTTTCGTTGGTGGCTACTGCTTCACCGTGTTTCCCGACCGCCGAGTCAGTTCTAAGTACTTCGTGTCGACACAGACATATCCAGACACGTACTTCCCGACGTACTGCGCCGGCCCTGGCTATGTTCTGTCTATACGCGCTGTCACCGAGTTGGTGGCGGTTGCTCCCAATGTGCGGTACCTGCCAATGGAGGACGTATATACCGCCGGTATGTGCCGGGTTGCCGCCGGTATACGCTATGTCCAGATGACTGGCACAGTGATCAGTCAGGATGAGATGACTGCGTGCGCTCTCGCTACGTGGGCCAAGAGTGCGCACAACATAGTCCCTGAAGACACACTGAGACTCTGGGAGAAAATGGTGAGAGCAGACAGGAATACTGACTGCGTTGGTCACAACCTTCGTATTTTTATCATGTTTCTCATTGCGGTCGCCGTCTGGTGCAAGATTCTCATGAATCTTCATTATAAATAGTAAAAGCTGCAAATAATAAGAAGCTATTTAATTGAAACCGAGATGCATTCTCTGGTAAATGCTGAACTGGGCAACTGAAGATGAAATAAAAATGTACAGTCAAACCTTGCTTTACAGTCAACTCTGGAATACAGCCACCTTGCAATTATGGTCATCCTAGGACAGTCCAAAATTAGTTCCATACAGCAAAGTAAATGATTCTGCTAATATGATCTCCTCATTATTCTGGTCACTTTGGCACAGATCCGATGTTGATTTTAAATGTGATGTACCATTGCATTTTACAAATTACTAGAACAGATTGAACAGTATTATTTGGCTATTGTGGAACCCTTTTAATTGGTTAATTAGGCATCAAGTTATTAAAAATAACAAATTCTTCCATTAAAATGAATAAACTATGAAAGTAAACCATTTTATTACACCCATCTCATTACTGTATGGCATTTGCCTTGTTGAAACATGGAAGTTAAGATGAGCCCATCCAATCAACTCATTGCCATTCAAGATACAGCAATTTGGGTTTGGACCAATCATGGCTCATGGTACATATAATGTTTGGGAAGTAGAAGTAGCTAATGATATCTGCACTACCAGGGAATGGTCTGGCTGGAAATTATTTGGTCTTCCCTGGAGTGGCCCATTAATATGGGCCACGGGCATCTGTGTGGTTCCCATCGTCAGAATTGTATAAAGAACTGTATAAAGAACGATTTGGAGGGACTTGGAGGAGAGGAGTGGAGAATGAGAGTGAAAGAAGGGGTGGAGACAGTTGGTGGAGACAGCAGTACAAGACGAGTGAGGGAAAAAAAGAAAGGACCAGTATCAAGGCTTGCCTCACCAGGGATTTATGCTGGGTATACACTGTAAAACGTTTGTTGCGAGTCGTATGTTTGATCAACAAGCAACGACGACGTCTCATCTGACACCATCGTACATTATGCAACTTTTGTTGCTGCAATTCAATTTTCGAAACGATGAATTGGTTCAACAAGTGTTGTAATGGTCAAGTCAACACGACTCAAGTTTTGTTGAGTTATGAACCATCATATATTGCAGGACTGATCAGCTTTTAGTCGATCAAACAGACGACTCGCAACAAACGTTTAGCAGTGTACATCCAGCTTTACATGGAAAGAGGAGAAGAACATAAGCCAAAGGCTTCCCTGTCCAATTGCAATCTGGGATTTAGGTGGTGGAAGGCAATCTTGTTAAACCTTCATAAAAACCGTGGTTTTGAAACAGTTAAGATTTTATCTTATTAAACTCTTTACACACTCCATACTTCAGAATGTTGCATTGAGTTCACAAGGTATTGTGACGAACTTCCAAGCTTTGTTTCTGAAGATTTCGGCTCAAAATAAGTTCTCTTATTATTAATAAAATGAATACAGTCCATATGTGAGTAGATGATTGCACAACATGATAGACTTATACATATGTGAGTAGATGATTGCACTACATAATAGACTTATACATATGTGAGTAGATGATTGCACTACATAATAGACTTATACATATGTGAGTAGATGATTGCACAACATAATAGACTTATACATATGTGAGTAGATGATTGCACTACATAATAGACTTATACATATGTGAGTAGATGATTGCACTACATAATAGACTTATACATATGTGAGTAGATGATTGCACTACATAATAGACTTATACATATGTGAGTAGATGATTGCACAACATAATAGACTTATACATATGTGAGTAGATGATTGCACTACATGATAGACTTATACATATGTGAGTAGATGATTGCACTACATAATAGACTTATACATATGTGAGTAGATGATTGCACTACATGATAGACTTATACATATGTGAGTAGATGATTGCACTACATAATAGACTTATACATATGTGAGTAGATGATTGCACTACATGATAGACTTATACATATGTGAGTAGATGATTGCACTACATAGACTTATACATATGTGAGTAGATGATTGCACTACATGATAGACTTATACATATGTGAGTAGATGATTGCACTACATAATAGACTTATACATATGTGAGTAGATGATTGCACTACATGATAGACTTATACATATGTGAGTAGATGATTGCACTACATGATATATTTATACATATGTGAGTAGATGATTGCACTACATAATAGACTTATACATATGTGAGTAGATGATTGCACAACATGATAGACTTATACATATGTGAGTAGATGATTGCACAACATGATAGACTTATACATATGTGAGTAGATGATTGCACAACATGATAGACTTATACATATGTGAGTAGATGATTGCACAACATGATAGACTTATACATATGTGAGTAGATGATTGCACAACATGATATACTTATACATATGTGAGTAGATGATTGCACAACATGATAGACTTATACATATGTGAGTAGATGATTGCACAACATGATATACTTATACATATGTGAGTAGATGATTGCATTACATAATAGACTTATACATATGTGAGTAGATGATTGCACTACATGATAGACTTATACATATGTGAGTAGATGATTGCACTACATGATAGACTTATACATATGTGAGTAGATGATTGCACTACATGATATACTTATACATATGTGAGTAGATGATTGCACTACATAATAGACTTATACATATGTGAGTAGATGATTGCACAACATGATAGACTTATACATATGTGAGTAGATGATTGCACAACATGATAGACTTATACATATGTGAGTAGATGATTGCACTACATGATATACTTATACATATGTGAGTAGATGATTGCACTACATAATAGACTTATACATATGTGAGTAGATGATTGCACAACATGATAGACTTATACATATGTGAGTAGATGATTGCACAACATGATAGACTTATACATATGTGAGTAGATGATTGCACAACATGATATACTTATACATATGTGAGTAGATGATTGCACAACATGATAGACTTATACATATGTGAATATATGATTGCACAACATGATATACTTATACATATGTGAGTAGATGATTGCACAACATTATATAATTATACATATGTGAGTACCAGGTAGATGATTGCCCAACATGATATACTTATACATATGTGAGTACCAGGTAGATGATTGCACAACATTATAGACTTATACATATGTGAGTAGATGATTGCACAGCATGATATACTTATACATATGTGGCTAGATGATTGCACAACATGATATACTTATACATATGTGAGTAGATGACTGCACAACATGATAGACTTATACATATGTGAGTAGATGATTGCACAACATGATAGACTTATACATATGTGAGTAGATGATTGCACAACATGATAGACTTATACATATGTGAGTAGATGATTGCACAACATGATATACTTATACATATGTGAGTAGATGATTGCACAACATGATATACTTATACATATGTGAGTAGATGATTGCACAACATGATATACTTATACATATGTGAGTAGCTGATTGCACAACATGATATACTTATACATATGTGAGTAGATGATTGCACAACATGATATACTTATACATATGTGAGTAGATGATTGCACAACATGATATACTTATACATATGTGAGTAGATGATTGCGCAACATGATAGACTTTTACATGTGAGTAGATGATTGCACAACCAGTGTTTGAGTGAGGATTTAAAATTTAGGGAACACATGTCCCCCCTCTTGAAAAAAGTGAGACATCCAATTTTAGACAGAGACCTACATATATAATATATATATATATAAATCATTGGCAAACTAAAATGATCTAACATGCACAGTGACAGTCACACACACAGGTATATATGATTGTGAAATGTATATGTGTGTGAAATATACACTCTAATATTATATATATATGTGTGTATATATATATGTATATAGGGAGAACATAACTAATACTGGTTTTTGTTGCTAATTAGTTAGCTCAGAGTCAGTATTTCATAATTTGAAGGTAGTAAATACCCCTAATGGATTGAGTATTCTAACACATAGTGCAAGATGAAGGGACAGCCTAATACAACTTTTGATAATTTAAATACTAACAATAATGATTACAAAAAATAAATAAGTCACAAAACCAGTAACTGAATTACCAATGTTTCCATATTTTAATTAGTCAGACAGATATTGTCACATAAATTGTACTTGTAAGTTTGCATGTCAGATATGCCTTTATTAAACAGTCTTCTCACACTGTTCTCACACAAGTTTGCTTCAACCATGGCTATGTTGCCAGTGTCACTGTCACTGCTATCTGTATCTTTGCTGTCTTGTTCTGCTGAAGGAGGTTGGCTCTGATCGGCCTCGACCACCACTACAAATGTGTGCCAAGAACTAACTCAAGTCCATCCACCACCAACATAATGACATTGCTTAAATGAGTATATTCTTTTACATGCTTCAGTACGGCCTTGGATTTGGTGGAGATAGGGATTAAATAAGCAAATCGGTCCATAAAATGTTGGTGATTATTTGAAGGGGTATTTTAGAACAACCTAAAGCTAAGCTGGGCTGTTGTGTTGTTATTGTCAAACAGATTCAAATTCATCTGACATGGCATGGCTGTTTGTTTTGAAGCATATATTTACAAAGTAAAATAATCCCCCAAATATATTGTCGCACATTTCAGAATAGAGCTCCAAAGTAAGTCTAATTCTTGCTGTCAAATCCCCCAAATATGTTAGACTTAGTTAAGACTTAAGTAGTACATTTACATCTTATGGTGCCGTCTACGCCTACACAAACATAACATAATTGTCTACTATTGCATTCCAAATAAGCGTACATGTATGGCTATTTATTTGGACAAAAAATACCAGCCTATACGGTCTTATTCAGGTCTGTGCGCTTACGTAATGTCGGCAGTTCCACCCTATGTTTTTTATTTGGGTCTAAGGTTATTTACTGTTGTTTGTTCCATCTTATACGGTTTTTATTACGCACTACATGTATTTATTTGCATCACCGATACAATGTTCTGAGAATATGTATATATAAATATTATTCTTGCCAGCGAATCGACGAAGCCGAACGCGCAGTGCTCTTCGTTCTTACGGTGATGCTGTTTACGCCGGTCACCACACCAATCATGGCCGATAATGATCTTTTCACTAACAAATTGTAAAACTACTCGTATGCACAAAAGGAGCACTTAGGGAACCTGTGTGCTAAATATAAATAGGTTTGTTATGTTTTATTGGGATCAATTTGTGGTCAGGACGTTAGTATTATGGCTAATAAATTGTGAATCTCGCTGTCTAGGGCTAAGCAATAAAGCATGATTAATGACGTTTCGCGGGCAAATTTGTGACGCGACCAATTCACATGGCGCGATGTCACCAGACAACCCTCACTGCAGTAGTGACCTCGATGCTATGCGGAAAAGCTACATGGTTAACAAGACATAGAGGATCACTCCATTTATGTATTTAAGGGTGGCAGGCTTGGCGGAATTAACTACATTATTTTAAAGAGTATCCCGCAGAATTTGGCTTTGTTTCTATTAATGTAATACTAACAATTATAGATATCCTTCATTCGCTGTTTTCAACACATATCAGTTAGTGTTAAACTACTAATCACTGAGACAAACTAAATGGAGTGTTATGTTTGGAGTTTTGTTTTGACGTTTGATTTAATATACAGCATTATTGTTTGTTTGATGTAGGCAACTCTTGTTTGCATATAATTATGTTGTTGGATTGTCAAAAAGACACCAATTAAAATTATAAATACACACATTGCAACTTAATTCCGCCTTACTACTGGCTTATACTCTTATTCCGTCCTGTACTTTTATTATAATTCCAAGAAACACAACTTGCAATTATAGAAAATCAATAGTTTTGAAGATACAGTTTAAAAGTGTTAGGTAACTGTTCAGTCTAACAGGGGTCAAGTGTGTCTACTCTGCCTGGGTGCTGTGACCAATTAAAGATTAGTCAAGGTCTCAATGGACTGGGCTGTAGAGATTACTCACAGCTGTTGACTTTGTGGCACAATACACAACATCTAATGTTGGGGGTGGTCTCAAGGGCCCTTCTCAAAACCACATCACTAGATAATGTAAACCTTTTGCACTTTGGGGGCCCCTTAGGTGCCCTTAGAATGATTCAATCAAATACAAATTTCTTGTATATAGTGGCAGCACCCTAAGATACATCTATGCAAAATTAGAAAAAAAGTTGCTGAACAGTTTTTGAAAAAATAGGCCAAATGTTACATTTTTACCAGTTTTGGGGTCCTTGGAGGCCCTAGGGAGCCCTTAAAATGATTCAATCAAATACAGATTTCTCGTGCATAGTGGCAGTGCCCCAAGATATGTCTATGCAAAATTAGAGACAAAGTTGCTGAACGGTTTCTGAGATACGGCAGCTAACGGCGGACGGCGGACGCAGAGTGATGGCAATAGTCCCTTGGACCTTCGGCCAAAGGACTAATAAAACCATGTATTTCACAATACTGCAGGTGTCGCTCCACTGATCTAGGAGTGCGATATTTAAGATAATTATGCGACATTGGCATTGTGCACTCTCCAAAAATATGCGACACTTGATAAATAAATGCGAAAATATAACAAAATCGCACCCTAGCTCAAACACTGCACAACATGGTAGACTTATACATATGTGAGTAGGTGATTGCACAACATGATAGACTTATACATATGAGAGTAGATGATTGCACAACATGATAGACTTATACACATGTGAGTACATGATTGCACAACATGATAGACTTATACATATAAGGGTAGGTGATTGCACAACATGATAGACTTATACATATACGGGTAGGTGATTGCACAACATGATAGACTTATATACATGTGAGTAGATGATTGAACAACATGATATACTTATACATATATGAGTACATGATTGCACAACATGATAGACTTATACATATGTGGGTACATGATTGCACAACATGACAGACTTATACACATGTGATTACATGACTGTACAGTAACAATATAGACTTGTACATGAAATGACAACATAAGACCCTGTTTGTGTGGGCGTTGCAGTAGGCACCTCACCTGTTTCTTCAGTTGCTGTTGTATCTCAGCGTATCCCTTGCCGAGGTTGGAGGCTGTGAGTTGGGTGGCTAGGAGTCGAGACAGATGTTTGATCTGGGCCTGTGTGCCCGCCGCCGCTATCGGGGTGTAGGTCGCCTGGAATTGGGCTGGCATTGTGTCCGGCAACATCACCTACAAGAGGACAGACTGACTTAACATCACTTACAAGGAGGCACAGTCAATTAACATCATATACAAGGGGACAGAGTCACTTAGCATCATCTACAAGGGGGCAGATTGAGTTAACATCACCGTCAAGAGGGCAGTCACTTAGCATCACCTACAAGGGGGAAGTCATTTAACATCAACTACAATTACTTACAAGGGGGCAGAGTCACTTAACATCATATATAAGGGGGCAGATTAACTTAACATCATATACAAGGGGCAGAGTCACTTAATATATTCTGCAAGGGGGCAGATTCACTTAACATAATCTACAAGGGAGCAGACTCACTTAGCATCACTTACACCGGGGCATAGTCACTTAGCATCACCTACAAGGAGGCATAACTTAGCATCACCTACATGGGGGCAAAGTCACTTAACATCACCTATAAGTGGGCAGAGTCACTTAATATCACCTACAAGGTGCAAAAGTCACTTAGTATCACACACAAGGGGCAGTCACTTAACATTAACTACAAGGGGGCAGACTGAGTTAACATCACTTACAAGGGGGAAGGATCACTTAACACCACATATAAGGGGACAGATTAACTTAATATCATCTACAAGGGGGAAGAGTCACTTAACATCACCTACAAGAGGAGAGAGTCACTTAACATCAACTACAAGGGGGCAGAGTCACTTAACATCACCTACAAGGGGGCAGGGTGCATGATGGATTTAGCTGACAGGTAGTCCATCGGACTAGCTTACTCAGACACAACTAGTCGTGATATTAGTAGTCCTTAAAAATAAATGTGCCAGGTACCATTAATCATACTGTGATATATGTGACAGTTATGGCACATAGTAAAAGTGGCTCTTATTTCATAAAGAAAACAAGCCATTTCTTATTTCAATTAAATGTTCAACTAAATGTGTCATTAATAGAAAGAAATACATGTGATTTCATGGATCCAACTGCAAAGTCATTAGTCATCAGAAGAAATTACTAGTTTAATCAGGGGGCAGCAAATGACAGTGGTGGACAAGACAATGCCACCACAATTTGAAGCCTGACTGCGATGAAGGACCGACATTGTCGGACTAAGTTGCATCATTTGGCATATACTTTTCATTAGCGGTTCCTTTCCCGAAGCCAACTGAACAATCAGTAACATTGCTGGTGTTTTGTAACTTGCTAAAATATCACCCGATGCAGGAATAACGCAACTACGATCACGATGGATAGCACGTAACGATGTCTGCAACACGCTACCTATGGCTATGTTAACCAGATGTAAACAGCCGCCATTTACATTCACCGCATTCAGCAAGTTTCCCAATCGATGGTCGTACGGAATATTTAGCCACGTGTGATAAAATGCTACCTTATTGTCATATTTTGTTTTATTCCATCACAACACCCAACTAGCATATATACAGCGTAAATTAATTCACATAATTACAGCTAGTCCGATGGGAGAGCCCCTTTAAACATGGACTAATCCAGTCACTGAAACTACTCGTCCGGGACGATCGGACGGGCCTTATTTCGAAGCCTGAGGGGGCAGACTGACTTACCATGCTGAGTAGGACAAGGTCAGCCACGTTCTGTGGCGTGAGCCGAGTGATGAGATCCTCCGCTGAAATGTCAATGGCTGTCTGTTTGAGGGACTCGGTGGGTTTGGGGGCAGACACCCCGAGCCCCACAAAGGGCGTCATGCCATAGTCTTCATCTTCCTCCCGTGATGGCGTCGCCTGGTACAAGGTCAACAGGTAAATCTATACCACATGTGATAATAGATCATGTGACATAGATGACAGATCCATGTAACATAGATGACAGATCCATGTAACATAGATGACAGATCCACGTGACATAGATGACAGATCCATGTAATGTAGATGACAGATCCACATGACATAGATGACAGATCCATGTAATGCAGATGACAGATCCATGTAACATAGATGACAGATCCATGTGACATAGATGACAGATACATGTGACATAGATAAAAGATACATGTGACATAGAAGACAGATCCATGTGACATAGATGACAGATCCATGTAACACAGATGACAGATCCATGTAAAGTAGATAACAGATCCATGTATCATAGATGACAGATCCACGTAACATAGATGACAGATCCATGTAATGTAGATAACAGATCCATGTAACATAGATGACAGATCCATGTAACATAGATGACAGATCAATGTAACATAGATAACAGTTCCACGTGACATAGATGACAGATCCATGTAATATATATAACAGATCCATGTGACATAGAAGACAGATCCATGTGACATAGAAGACAGATCCATGTGACACATATGACAGATCCATGTAACGCAGATGACAGATCCATGTAACATATATGACAGATCCATGTAAAGTAGATAACAGATCCAAGTATCATAGATGACAGATCCATGTAACATAGATGACAGATCCATGTAACGTAGATAACAGATCCATGTAACATAGATGACAGATCCAGGTAACAGAGATGACAGATCCTTGTAACGTAGATAACAGATCCATGTAACATAGATGACAGATCCATGTAACAGAGATGACAGATCCACGTGACATAGACGACAGATCCACGTGACATAGACGACAGATCCATATAATGTAGATGACAGATCCATGTAACATACATGACACATCCATGTAACGTAGATAACAGATCCGTGTAACATAGATGACAGATCCATGTAACATAGATGACAGATCCACGTGACATAGATGACAGATCCATGTAATGTAGATGACAGATCCATGTAATGTAGATGACAGATCCATGTAACATAGATGACAGATCCATGTAAAGTAGATGACAGATCCATGTAACATAGATGACAGATCCATGTAAAGTAGATAACAGATCCATGTAACATAGATGACAGATCCATATAACGTAGATGACAGATCCATGTAACACAGATGGCAGTTCCATGTGACATAGATGACAGATCCATGTAACGCAGATAACAGATCCATGTAACATAGATGACAGATCCATGTAACGTAGATGACAGATCCATGTGACATATATGACAGATACATGTGACATAGATGACAGATACATTTAACGTAGATGACAGACCCATGTGACATAGATGACAGTTCCATGTGACGTAGATGACAGATCCATGTGATGTAGATGACAGATACATGTGACATAGATGACAGATCCATGTGACATAGATGACAGATACATGTGACACAGATAATAATAATAATGGATAGCTCTTACATAGCTCAGATCTTTTTAGGCAAACAACTCATTGCGCTGGTACATATCAGTCATACACACATATATATAACGTAGACTGTACAAGTACACACAGAAAGCACGGACCACTTAGACTAGTAGGAACGCCTGTTGGAACAGATATATCTTCAACCAAGATTTAAAGTCAGATAGAGTAGGGAGATTCCGCAGACTGACATCAGTGAATTCCAAACAGTGGGTGTGATGAAGCTGAAAGATCGCTCACCAACAGATCCACATGAGACATATATAATAGATCAAAGTATGACATATATTTGACAGATCCGTGTGACAGATGACAGATCCACATGAGACATATATATGATACATCAGTGTGTGACACTGATGACAGATCCTATGACATTGATGACAAATCCATGTATGATATAGATGACAATTATGACATTGATGACAGATCCGTGTATGATGTAGAGATGATAGATCCGTGTGGTCCTGAGACTTACATCTGGCTGCTGGACCTTCGCCTTCTTTGCCGCGAGCAGCTTCTCTTCCGCCTTCCTCTTGCGACTCACTTCCTCCTTTGGCATTGCCCTCATCACCTGAACACATCTCTCATTGCCTGAACACATCCCCATCACCTGAACACATACCTGAACAAATCCCTTATTGCCTAAACACACCAATCATCATGCAAACACATCCTGAAAACACAGCCTTCCTCACCTGAACACATCCCTCATCATCTGAAAAAATCTTGTACACAGCATTTATTCTTAATTTAAAAAAAAAATTATTATACAATATATTTTAATTAATTTTTAACATATAACTATTTTTGTAATTACCTTCATATTTTAGAAACTGTCATGCATGTTAATTACTTTATAGCCTTTTTTAATTTTAATATATTATTTTTACCAATATATATATATATATTTCTTACATATTTCTTATAATTCCATGTAGATTTTATAATGTGTGTAAACTCCTATG
Organism: Paraescarpia echinospica; assembly: GCA_020002185.1. NCBI lineage: Eukaryota > Metazoa > Annelida > Polychaeta > Sabellida > Siboglinidae > Paraescarpia > Paraescarpia echinospica. Next base: position 4,360,390 of record CM034538.1, on the reverse strand, counting down.
AACGAGCTGGTCCCGGATATATGGTGCTATAGAAATGTTTTGTAATAATAATAAATCACAATCTGACAGACTTACTTCACTCTGGGTCGCTCCAAGGTCAGTGAGCAATGTTGTGATCTGAGCATGGAAGTCAACAGCTGCTGGATGTCTCAGCAAACTCAACATGTGCAGCTTCATGTTCTTTCTCACACTTGCCACTTGTGACTTGGACAGTGTAGGGGGCAGGTTCACTGTAACAGACCACTTGTGACTTGGACAGTGTAGGGGGCAGGTTCACTGTAACAGACCACTTGTAACTTGGACAGTGTGGGGGCAGGTTCACAGTAACAGACCACTTGTGACTTGGACTGTGTAGGGGGCAGGTCACTGTAACAGACCACTTGTGACTTGGACAGTGTAGGGGGCAGGTTCACTGTAATAGACCACTTGTGACTTGGATAGTGTGGGGGGCAGATTCACTGTAACAGACTACTTGTGACTTGGACAGTGTAGGGGGCAGGTTCATTGTAACAGACCACTTGTGACTTGGACAATGTAGGGAGCAGGTTCACAGTAACAGACCACTTGTGACTTGGACAATGTAGGGAGCAGGTTCACAGTAACAGACCACTTGTGACTTGGACAATGTAGGGAGCAGGTTCACAGTAACAGACCATTTGTGACTTGGACAATGTAGGAGCAGGTTCCCTGTAATAGACCACTTGTGACTTGGACAGTGTAGGGGGCAGGTTCACTGTAATAGATCACTTGTGACTTGGACACTACAGGGGCAGTTTCCCTGTAATAAACCACTTGTGACTTGGACAGTGTAGGAGGCAGGTTCACTGTAATAGACCACTGATGGCTCTTCCGAGGACCAGCAACCCCCTTCAGAGAACCAGTGATCATACAGAGGACCAGTGAACCTCACAGAGATTCAAGCTGCTGACTATGTGGAGACCATTGCCCTGGGGAGACTGTATCACTATCACTGGCACAACTGGCAGTGAAACACATCGAATGGATCAGTATTAATTAAATAAATGGCTCAAATTACTAGGTTTCTCATTAAAAAAACTAAACTGGTCAATAATTGCTGTGATTGATGCAAAAGGCTTCAATGCAAGCCGTTCGATCAAAGGCACACTTCTGATTAATTAAAGACGGACCAAAAGTTATTTCTGGCAATGGGCCTGCTGTGGAGCTATGTGGCCATGAATAGACTTACCATGTAGTGTCTCGAAGCTCTGCACAACCCTGGCCATGAACTGAGGCCGTTGTCTCGCGATGGTCGTCACACTGCCCATACACGTCATCAGGTTGACACTACAAAACAAACACACAGACGTCACACTGCCCATACACGTCATCAGGTTGACACTGCAAGACAAACACAGACGTCACACTGCCCATACATGTCATCAGATTGACACTGCAAGACAAACACACATACGTCACACTGCCCATACACGTCATCAGGTTGACACATCAAGACAACCACAGACGTCACACTGTCCGTACATGTCACCAGGTTGACACTGCAAGACAAACCTACAGATGTCACACTGCCCGTACACGTCATCAGATTGACTGAACCTATAAAGCCCAGCAAGGTCTCTAAAGCAGTCTCTCTCTCCAACCTAGAGATGTGGACTGAACCCATAAAGCCCAGCAAGGTCTCTAAGACAGTCTCTCTCCGTCCTACCTAGAGATGTGGACTGAACCCATCAAGCCCAGCAAGGTCTCTAAGGTAGTCTCTCTCTCCTACCTAGAGATGTGGACTGAACTCATAAAGCCCAGCAAGGTCTCTAAGGTAGTCTCTCTCTCCTACCTAGAGATGTGGACTGAACTCATAAAGCCCAGCAAGGTCTCTAAGACAGTCTCTCTCTCCTACCTAGAGATGTGGACTGAAACCATAAAGCCCAGCAAGGTCTCTAAGACAGTCTCTCTCCGTCCTACCTAGAGATGTGGACTGAACCCATAAAGCCCAGCAAGGTCTCTAAGGTAGTCTCTCTCTCCTACCTAGAGATGTGGACTGAACTCATAAAGCCCAGCAAGGTTTCTAAGGCAGTCTCTCTCTCCTACCTAGAGATGTGGACTGAACTCATAAAGCCCAGCAAGGTCTCTAAGGCAGTCTCTCTCTCTCTCTTACCTAGAGATGTGGACTGAAACCATAAAGCCCAGCAAGGTCTCTAAGGCAGTCTCTCTCTCTTACCTAGAGATGTGGACTGAAACCATAAAGCCCAGCAAGGTCTCTAAGGCAGTCTCTCTCTCCTACCTAGAGATGTGGACTGAACTCATAAAGCCCAGCAAGGTCTCTAAGGCAGTCTCTCTCTCTTACCTAGAGATGTGGACTGAAACCATAAAGCCCAGCAAGGTCTCTAAGACAGTCTCTCTCTCCTACCTAGAGATGTTGACTGAACCCATAAAGCCCAGCAAGGTCTCTAAGGCAGTCTCTCTCTCCTACCTAGAGATGTTGACTGAACCCATAAAGCCCAGCAAGGTCTCTAAGACAGTCTCTCTCTCCTACCTAGAGATGTTGACTGAACCCATAAAGACCAGCAAGGTCTCTAAGACAGTCTCTCTCTCTTACCTAGAGATGTTGACTGAACCCATAAAGCCCAGCAAGGTCTCTAAGACAGTCTCTCTCTCCGTCCTACCTAGAGATGTGGACTGAACTAATCAAGCCCAGCAAGGTCTCTAAGTCAGTCTCTCTCTCTCCTACCTAGATATGTTGACTGAACCCATAAAGCCCAGCAAGGTCTCTAAGACAGTCTCTCTCTCTCTTACCTAGAGATGTTGACTGAACCCATAAAGCCCAGCAAGGTATCTAAGTCAGTCTCTCTCTCTCTTACCTAGATATGTGGACTGAACCCATAAAGTCCAGCAAGGTCTCTAAGGCAGTCTCTCTCTCTCCTACCTAGAGATGTTGACTGAACCCATAAAGCCCAGCAAGGTCTCTAAGACAGTCTCTCTCTCCTACCTAGAGATGTGGACTGAACACATCAAGCCCAGCAAGGTCTCTAAGGCAGTCTCTCTCTCTTACCTAGAGATGTGGACTGAAACCATCAAGCCCAGCAAGGTCTCTAAGACAGTCTCTCTCTCCTACCTAGAAATGTGGACTGAAACCATAAAGCCCAGCAAGGTCTCTAAGGCAGTCTCTCTCTCTCTTTTACCTAGAGATGTGGACTGAACCCATAAAGCCCAGCAAGGTCTCTAAGGCAGTCTCTCTCTCTTACCTAGAGATGTGGACTGAAACCATAAAGCCCAGCAAGGTCTCTAAGGCAGTCTCTCTTTCTTACCTAGAGATGTGGACTGAAACCATAAAGCCCAGCAAGGTCTCTAAGACATTCTCTCTCTCCTACCTAGAGATGTGGACTGAACCCATAAAGCCCAGCACGGTCTCTAAGGCAGTCTCTCTCTCCTACCTAGAGATGTGGACTGAACTAATCAAGCCCAGCAAGGTCTCTAAGTCAGTCTCTCTCTCTCCTACCTAGATATGTGGACTGAACCCATAAAGCCCAGCAAGGTCTCTAAGACAGTCTCTCTCTCTCTTACCTAGAGATGTTGACTGAACCCATAAAGCCCAGCAAGGTCTCTAAGACAGTCTCTCTCTCCTACCTAGAGATGTGGACTGAACTCATAAAGCCCAGCAAGGTCTCTAAGACAGTCTCTCTCTCTCCTACCTAGAGATGTGGACTGAACCCATAAAGCCCAGCAAGGTCTCTAAGGCAGTCTCCCCTTCCTCTTCCAGTTTCTTTATCTTGAGCAGTGCATGGGTCTCAGGGACCTGGTCGAGAGACACCTGGATTTGGGCGCTCGTCGGGATGATGGACTCCTGACAACAACAGACAACATCAGTTAGTTATAGTGCTTACAACATCAGCTACCTCCGTAACACAGACATCAGCATCAGCTAACAAATAATAATAATTAAATTACTTCTTTCATGCCAATATCCTCAAAAAATTTAGCTCAGTGGCACAGCAAAAACAAAGGATTAAGCAATCTCATAATCGTGTATGATGTGAAAGATGGATGGAATTGCTAAGACACTAAGGAGGATAGGCAATAATAAATTAAATTGAATAAACTATATTTCCTGCTAATTTAACGCTGACATCCAGAGTTGGTGCGGCAACTGAAAAGGCTCAAGGTCCGGACAACAACATCAGTTACCTTTGTGACGTAGACAACAACATCAGTTACCTTTGTGATGTAGACAACAACATCAGTTACCTTTGTGACGTAGACAACACGATTAGTTACCTTTCTGACATAGACAACAAGATTAGTTACTTACAGCTGTCTTTCTAGAAAGAGTTATTATTACGGCCTCAACAAACTTGATACTGTGTGTGCGGAACCTGCAAAGAATGAAAGAAACAGTAGTCAACAGTACAGTACATCATACAAAACGGTCACACAAAAGTAATCACCATCATGCCAAACATACTTGGTTTAGAACTTGAAGGTCAGAAACCATGGCTACTATCAGTAAGAAACCTACCCTTCGTTGTCCAAGTCAGCAGGAAGAAACCTACACTTCGTTGTCTGAGTCAGCAGGAAGAAACCTACCCTTCGTTGTCTGAGTCAGCAAGAAGAAACCTACACTTCGTTGTCTGAGTCAGCAGGAAGAAACCTACCCTTCGTTGTCAGAGTCGATCATCTCAATGATGTCTCGCTTCATCTGGTTTACATACTCCCAGGTTTGTTCAACCATCTCTGTCATCTTCTTCGCTTTGCAAACCCACTAGAATTGAGAATGGCTTTACAATCAAATTAACATGACATCAGCAGATCAACAATATTATATCCCATATAAATGTGCAACTGCTGCATTATTTTATAAACACTTACAAAAAACATAGTACTCTATGAAGTTTTATTTGCTGTAACACCAATGTTGTACAACTACTGGTGATGGTGTACAACAACTGGTGATAATGTAGTACTATGGATGATGTAATATTATCCCCGGGTACTGACGGTGATGTACTAATACTGATTATGTACTACTACTGACGATGTTGTAGTATTGTTACTGATGATCTTGTAGAGGGTGACAGGTGACTACAATGACCAGTGTCTTACCTGAAGAGACACCTTGTAGAGCATGGCCATAGTCAGGATGACTTTCTTGACGACGGGCCCAACATCAGAGCTGAGCATTAAGCACAAGTTACCAATGACTTTTGCCAAAATGTCCGGGTCTTGTTTACTAAAAAACAAAAAAACATGTTTAATATAATATTTGTATTCATGAGCTGAAATATACAGACAACTGCAACTGCTTTTCACAACTAATGCTTCAAAAGTATTACAATAGTTAAAGAGGCACTGAATAGATTGCGCTATTCCACAGCAGAAGTATTTTGTCGGCCGATGCTTGGTGTCTGTGGCTAATTATAGAACAGTCTGGTGCAGGCGATATATTTGCCATCGTTAGTTCTCGGGAACACAAGACAAGCATGCGCTGCGTCTAGTGATTGTGTTGTTGATAAGGATTTATTTATTTAGTGTTGTTAGTTTGCAACACTATGTCATAAATAAATCCTTATCAACAACACAATCACTAGATTCAGTGCACGCTTGTCATGTGTTCCCAAGAACTAATGACGGCAAACATATTGCATGCACCAGACTGTTCTATAAATAGCTGCAGATGCCAAGCAACGGCCGACAAAATACTTCTGCCGTGGAATAGTGCAATCTGTACAGGGCATCTTCAAATGTGGCAAATAAATTCTTTTGAAGTTACACAAACATGTTGTCCAAAACATGTTACCTATACATTAATACTCAAACTTCTGAGTCTGGAACATTGTAATACTCAAACTTCTGAGTCTGGAACATTGTAAGTGCTACGTATATAAGTAGTAGGTTGGATGATGGCTTACAGGAATAAATTTGTAGTAAAAAATGTTGATCAGTGCCAATTATAAACTGATTGTCCAATGACTATTCCACTACTATAAATAGAATTTACCCAACATGACTCACCATGCATCTTCTATAAAATTAACAAGTGTCTTCTTCACATCTGTCGAACGATCACTTTGGAATGCAAGCATTTCCTACAAACAAGTGCATGTATGAGTGGGGTGCGAAAAGTGTATATTTGGCGAACAAAATTGAAACGGTTAACAGAAAAAATTTCCATGTAGCTTTACTTTTTTATCAGACTAATTAGTGTACTTATCTCAACCAAGACACTTTCGTTACATTTCATTATATAGACAGGACACTTGGGCCTACATTGTACACAGGCAGGACACTTGAACACACACTGTACACAGAAAGGATACTTGGACCCACATTGTACACAGAAAGGATACTTGGACCCACATTGTACAGACAGGACACATGGAACAACATTGTACAGACAGGACACTTGACAAGTGACAGCCTGCTACCTACATCCAGGAAATTGTCGAGAAGATTTGGCTCTTTATGAACGATCAATTCCTGCACCTGAAAACACAAACACAGATTTTACAAGTAAGCTTAATGAGCCATATGCTAGATCCAGTTATCATCAGCTAGTTATTACAGGTGGTCCAACGTAATTAAAGCATGTTAGGGTTTCCTAAGAATCACCTCAGTTGTGCTACAATATATATTAGTTGTATGTATCACATTTCTCTGCATCTTTACAACTAAATAAACCTTATAATACCTTCCAGTTTCAAGATGTTACGTTTAGTTAATCCTAGGTTACATACCAGTTTCAAGTTCTTACGTTTAGTTAATCCTAGGTTACATGCCAGTTTCAAGTGGTTAAGGGTTAATCCTAGGTTACATACCAGTTTTAAGTTGTTCACTCTTTGAGTGTCTTTCTGAAGTAAGGAAGCTTGGTTCAACAGCTCAACCACCTGAAAATAAGGCAACAGGAAGTCTTAAAATCTATTGATGACTTAGAAATCAAGGACGTGTTACATTTATTATGTACAGTTTTTTATGTATTGTATCCAGGGATTGATGAAAACAAGACCCATGTTGACAACCACACAACACAGTTTTGTAGAGGTCTCAGCAAAGCTATGGTAGAAGATTGTAATTTCCAAAAACTAAAACATACGAGCACTATCCATGGAATGAACCCCATGAATGTTCTTGGTACTGTACTGCCAATCAGTCTGGGACATTTTACATAACATGCGTTAACACAAATCCTCCTGTTTAAATTAGTTATGCCACAACAAACGTCATTTAGGAATACACCAGGAAAGACTCGGCAGCAAAAAAAGCTTTATTTCACTAACAGAGAGTGCAACAGTGTAGCATATGCCAGATAGCACATCTGCCTGCATACCAGTGATCTGAAGTCCAAACCCAGACCAGGCAGGCATGGTATATTTGGTGTAAAAACCTGGCTCTCAACAATGGGGACTGTTTATCCCTTATCACACTGAAATCGTGTTAATGTCTATCCCATCTTAATTTGGGATGTAGATGAATCTCTGAGGACGACAAGCACGGTCCTGGCAGCGACAACACTCAATGCCAGCACAGAAAGGTCGGCTTGGTAATAATGTTCTGAAAAAGGCTGATTAGTTGAATGAGACCTTATAAGACCATTACATTGTAACAACAATATATTTGGGGTTTCTAAGTTTGGCAACAAACTGAATTAGTTTGCACATTTGTATCACTAGACGCCTTGTGTTTGTTGAGTGTCCACTTCATATGACAGATAGGTCAGATCAATTTCACTCTTTTCTCACCATATAATGGTATTTGATCAAATCGAATGATACACCCCTTTGACCAATGATTGGTGCATCGAACCATATTACAATGTGACCGCATTGTGATTTACATTTTACACAACCACACAAAAATAAAAACACGAATTAGAATTCTGTGTCAAGTGCCTGAAAACTCTGCATTCTGTCCTACAAAACAAACTGCCACATGCTTTTAATTCATTCATGATGTCAAAACGAAACTCCAAATGCATATTCAGTTAATAGAACAATGCCGAGCAGTGGAAACAACTAGAATTAGACAGTGACCATGGCCATGGGCCATCTTGTGCATCTGTGTGTATCATTGTGTATACAGTGTGTGCACTGTGTAGGTGTAGCCCCCGGTGTAGGACCATCAGGTGGATGGGCATATTTTCTAGTATCGTCACCTGCGTGGTTTCTGCTGCATCTAGGTTTCTGCTGCATTTTTTATCTCGCTGGACCTCACACTATATACGTCTTTAGTCAGATATATCAGTCACTGCGAGCAAAGGATGTCTACAAACTTTCAACAGTTATTTTTCTCAAATTAAAACGAGACAAACATGTTTTTGAGACATATTGTGATAGTGAACACAGACTACATGACTACAGTGTGGGTGCCATATCAGTGACATAAACATCTGTAATCTTTCAATTTATCCGACAAAATTGTAAGCAACCATTCACTCTAATCACCACAGGAAACTTATTGTACAGCATGTGGTGTTTATACAGTTAATAATAATTAGTTGCATCTTGTAGTACAGTTGTCGGTGGTGATTTTTAACATGATGCAGCAGAAACGACAAGCACCCTGGCAGTGACCACCCTCAGTGCCAGCATAGAAAGGTCGGCTTGGCGACAATGTTCTGAAAAAGGCTGACTAGTTGAATGAGACCTCATAAGATCATAACATTGTAACCACACAATATACAGACTAGTCAGTTATTAGAACGTTGCCGAGTGCTGGAAACAACTAGAACTAGAACTTCCGTTTGGCGCTTGATGCGATATCATCTTACAAATATTGTATTTCACTAAAAACAATTTATTTGACGCTTTGTTTGAATGCCATTGATGAAATACGTGGTTTTGATTAATAATATCGATACGGTGAAAATTGCATATTAGCTTCATTATGATTGCGTACTGCTATATCATATATGTATAATAGCCATAAATGGCATAATAATGGCACGGGCCCGGCTATATGTATAATAGGCATACTAATGGCACAGGCCCATGGCCAAAATAAAACCTCAATAGTATATTTTATTAATAAAATACGCCTAGTAATAAAGATCATTAAATCTATTTTTATAGCGAGGTAATTTGTAGCCCCGATTATCGCCCATCTACAACGACATACTCGATCGTAGGTGGACAACGATTCAGTGGCTGACTGTTCTTCTTCCATGAAAAACTGAGATGCCGTACATCTCCTGCTTTCTGTATCCATAGCTTTAGGATCATCTAAAGGACAATTAATGTTAATTTATTTGACTAAAAAGTTCAACAACGTCTCATTTTGTATGTCGGTTTAACTAATAGATGGCGCTTCTGTTCAATTGGCCGAGTACATTTGACTTCCATGCCAGGGGTAATCGGCAATTGCGGGTAATCGCTTTGTATTCAATATTTTATTATCTATTTCTAATAGTTTTATAAAGCTGTAGTGGCATATCACAAATAATATGCATTCGTGATGCTGCAAAGTTGAATAAAACATATCATATTGCGTATTCGTCAATAATAAAGTGGACTAGTCTACACATGGTGTCCGTCGATCTCGGCCCTCGTCGATCTCGGCCCGTCGATCTCGGCCCATGTTGACCTCGGCTCACGTCGATCTCGGCCCACATATTCGACCTATTTAGTTTGTAAATTAGTTTATTGTACAATGTATGTCGTCGATCTCGGTCCACCTAGGATTCGTGTATTTGTTGTGTGTGCAATATATGTCGTCGATCGTGTTGATTTCGGCCCACCATAAATTAGTTTCTTGTGCAATGTATTCGTCAAAAAATTAAATGCTGCCCTTTGGTTTGATTTTAAGCTTACTATGGCGTCGTTCTCGGCCGGCCTAACTTTTTTAGGATGGCATTATTCGTACTGCAACCAGGGGATGGGGTGGATATATTATAATTATATATATATATATATATACATATACACCTGTATATACATTTAATAATAATACACGTGTAGTTGTACAGGAATATATCAAAACGTAATCATGTGATATAAATACCAAACCGTTTATTATGAATGAAAACAACAATTATATATATATGTACAGAGACTCATTACATATACACACTACTCACATTTGTGACATATATAACAACACCAAAGAAAGTATTAAGAAAACTCTTGTTGAGCACCACGCCCAATCACAATAATAGTAGAACTCACGCAAAAATTGCAATAAAGTTAACCAAGTATATACTTAATACTTTTATTCATGAACTATATAGTACACAACAGTATCACATTCTGCATATAATCTTTACCTACGCTTACAATGTGACTTATATTATAATACAAAAAACTTCTAAACAGATATAATATTCTTTATAAAAGTTACTTAAGTGATAATAATACCAAAAATGTACCCCTAGAATTATTATACGTTAAAAAATGCAGTCGGTACTGCATACCCATATAGAATACATGTCAGTAATACAACAACTCGACAATCCCGCTTTATCTTTCTACACGCGTGGGCCGTACAGGCGGGCACATGCTCGGAGGAGTTGAAGAGCAGTGCGGTCGCCACGCTCGTATTCCTCCCAGTAGCCGAAGATCTTCCGCTGAAGGTCGACGAACACCTTCTTCTGGTGCCTCCGCAACTTTCAGTCGGAGACCAGCCAAACATGGACGGGAATCACGCTGGACTCGTCGTACAGCAACGCCACCATCATGTAAAAGTTCATCCGAGCACGACCCCTGGCGTTCAGACGAGTGTGCCAGCCTTCGAGGTCGTTGTTAGTTCGGACGGACTGGAAGTACACACTCCAGCATGCTGGTGGCCAGATGTTGCTCTCTATCCAGGTGCGGCCGAGGTACTGTAGAAGCGGAGTCAGCGCGGCTGTCGCTTCCAGTTCCAGTCGGCGGAAGATCGGCGTGATGTGCTGCGCTAGGAGGCAGCACAACGCCATGACCTTCCTAAGGAATTTGAAGGTGCCGTCGTCACTGGCGTAGGGGACTTGCAGACCGCACTCCTGGATGCGCCTCCAGATCGCCTGCGTTAAGTGGAAGGCGCACCCCTTCAACTCCATGGCTGGGAAGACGACCCGAGCAGCTCTCCACGTCGCATTCTCGAAGTCGAGCACCATGCGCTCCACTCGTCGACGTGACAGCATGGCAGACAATTCTCTGAAAACCGCTGTGTAGTCACTCTTGCGTCGACGTGACATGACACACATCGCAAGTGGGAGTTGCTTTGTACAGCCATCTTGTCGAACAAACCCGTTTACAGTAAATAACTGGATAAACGGCTGACGGACGACGTAGAACGTCGCGTCGACGTACCACGTCTTCGCCTTCTCTAGCAGGTCCAGCTGAAGATCCGTGGCGAAGAGTAGATGCCGTGCCCCGTCGTCGTTGATGTCCCGGCGAAGGAAGTTGTCTGGAATGTGAGAGTTGTTTAGTGCGAACGCCAGGTCTTGTGGGTGCTGCGGTCGGTTGCGTCTACGGTAGTAATTGGCGTTGGCAGCTGTACTTCCCATGGCTGGAAGTGCTGGGCATGGGCGTGTGGTCGGAACGAATTCGAACACCAGGTCTCCGACGATCTCCCCAGCTGATCGAAACGGCTGCTCGTCGGCCTGTTTCTTTGCCAGGTGAGTGATTGCCGCAACAACATCAGCACCGAGACTCGGCTGGTGGACGTGCTCTCTGGGACCTTCCAAGAAAGTCTGTCCAACTTGGCGGACGGTGACTGGACAGTTAACTTTTCTGGACCGGAGAGTACAACGCTAGGTAGTGCAATGTCTGGTTCTTCGCTTAACTGTATACGCGTAGCCGACCGTGTCAAAAAGTTTGTCTTTCCCCCGGATGGACGTGTCTGTGACGATCCTGTAGATCACGGCACCGCTAGTGCTACTAGCACTCATATCCGCTGGATCAGGATCTGCAATCGACGATTCCTGGAGATCGGCTGGTCTTGGTGGCGCAGAGAACTCCAGATCCACTAAGCCATCATCAATGACCATTGGAATGGGCGTTCCTGACCGATCCCCTGGTGGTGGCGTGTTTAGTGGCATACGTCACGTCACTTGGTATAGTCGGCGATCTGGATTGCGTCGGCGCTCTCGGTGGAGTTGGCGATCGCGGTGGAGTCGGTGATCTAGACGGCGATATCGATCTGGATAGCGTCGGCGCTCTCGGTGGAGTCGGCGATCTGGATGGCGATGTAGATCTGTGTCGAATTCGCTCAGTTGACGTAGACGGAGACTCAACCAACGTGGACGAAATCTCGAGCGACGCAGCCATGCACGACTGACATCGCCAGTGAAGCTCAACGCGATCTTAAAACGACCCACCAAATACAACAGGATGTTTTATGGCTGAATTGTGTGTACTATAATTATTATAGGCAATCACTAAACCCACAGGCTTACTTGAAAAGGGTAGTTTATGACGTAATTTTATTTCCGGCTGACTCGTTGACTGGATCGACAGAAAGTGGTCAGTGAAACAAAGGAAACGCTTTGTGGCCTGATAAAGCCAGCGAGTTAGTTGCAATCGCTGTAACGATGGACCAAGGCTGCACGGACAACAAAGAGGTTGTTTAAATCACGCTTTGCGTTGACTAGACAACAACTATCGTTTAACTATACTCTTCTTGGGTATTATATGTAGCTGACAGTTCATATAAGTTTTAGACAAGCATCATAAACCGCGCTTGCGGCCGCAGGTTCTCTACTATCGCCAATTACAATGCTAAGTTCTGATCCTTATATGCAAGTTGCACCAAAAATAATTATATTTGGTTTACTTGTCCACGTTTTTTAACATTTAGAAAGCTAATTTATGACCATTTTCGTTAAATGCACTGATTTAAGTCCAATTCCATAATTCCCTGATGCCGAGACTGAATACGCACAATTTCCTTATACCATAAGACTCTCCAATTTACTAAAATTTGGCTGTTACCGTATTATGAAAGTTTTCTTTTTGTGATATTTTACTCCGATTTACGTATAAATGCCCGATTTTCTTAGATCCTCCGATTTTTCCAAGAATTGTTTTCGAAACCCTCCGATTTACGTATAAATCTCCAGCATTGGCATTTTTAAAACTTAACATGTATAATGACTTGATAACTTCATTATAAAAATGAGCCATTTGTTTACCTAGGCCATAATACAACGATAGTAAATAGATCAATATTACCTTCTACTATCAGTTGGTATGTCGTGGCATCTATTCTGGTTCCGCATCTTATGTGGCACCACTTCTCGCAGGATTCGCACTGCACGGCTTTGGATTTTTGTTGTACTCTTCTGTGGCATTCAACGCAAGGGTGTAACGGCGGCATTGCTAATGAGTTGTGAGTAGCCTTTCTACTATAGTATCGCATTATTTATAGAAACACAATACCTGCACCATGCCGTGATTGGCTGCGGTAATCATCTATTCAAAGAGTCCCACCCTGTCACACGCCCTAATTGGCTATCTAGAACACCTAAAACATTTTAAGCCCATGTATGCTAATTCAAGTGTCGGGATTGGTGGATTGTAGAAACGGTACCCGTACCAGTACTGACCTGCCTTAGGCCTAAGCTGTTGGAGATATGGGCATAGAACATATAGGAGATAACAAATCTAACAGCAATAGTACGAATATATTTCACGTGGTTGTTCTATGAAATTGCAAAATTTGTCAATTCACCGGCAACAACCTAAGTAATGAATTGAACTAGAATTAATTACGAGAACACTGTTGTTTATTTTATTTTTTCCCAGCAAACACATAACGTTCCGCTAACGTTAGCATAGTGTTATATTTAGGTTAACGATTTTTTTTCTCCATATGATGACTATCCTGGGTGGTACATAGGTTTCTATGCTATCAGAATAGGTGAGTATATGTAGAAATGGGAAATAAATAGTTGTTGTTGTTCTCCTCCTGATTTCCTGTACTAAGGGGTAAGGCTAGCCTTGGTTCCGTTCCTTGATTTAAATAGTACACACACACACACACACACACGCACACACACACACACACACACACACACACACACATAGACACACACACACACGCACACACACACATTCTGGGAACCTGTTTTTTTTTAGCTGGGTTGCTTGTGTTTTACTATCCCTACAGAATTGTTCTGTACCTATTAATGAAGGTCTGTTAAATAAACAAGAAATAACAAATTTTGCAAGATAGATATAAGAAGCTACCCTGAACCGTTTTATACTTCACAGGAAGACTTGACACGCAAGATCTGCTCACATCTTCACTCAAAACATTCATGATCCAGTAAATGCAGATGTCGGAAGCTTTATTCCGATGTACTTTGTACAATGGGCAAATGCGAAGAAACAAAGCGTTAACTTCGCCAGTGGATATGGAAATTCTTACTATTTACTAAACAATACATCTGCTCAATGAACCAGTGCGAGCAGCAAGCGGACTGCTGTGGTCACACTTTCTGAACAGACACAAATCAAAGACAAATAACATGAAAGGATCTGTTCAGTGTAAAAATGCAAGAGCATCAAGCCGATTAGTAATGCCTCTGCCGACTCAACAAGTACTTACAACACACAAAACAAAGATAAACACCATAACATTATATGCTCATTGAAACAATGCAGAGAAGCAAGCAAATTACTAAGGCCGCAACATATTTGTACGGCACACAAATCAAAGACACATCACATGAAAGGATCTGCTCAACGAAACAATGCAAGAGCACCAATTAAGCTTACTAGGGTCTTCGGGTTTTTTCATGATTTTTAGTCAAATTTAAATGTCTATAAACTAGGCTCCTTTTCATTTTCTAGAAGCATAACGACTGTGCGAGTAATCTCATTAAAATAGGTGGGCCGCGATCGACGTTGTCGACATCGACGTGGTTAAGCATAAACAACATATGTAACATTTAATTTCTTTTTTTAAACATAATATACCTATATCGGAGTCCATATATCGTTACACACATCCCCGAACAACTATCGTTAATTAAATTACAACTAAATAGGTGGGCCGATATCGACGACCTATACATTATACAATAAACTAATTCACAATAAAACTATATCCTGCTGTAGTTAACTTTGAAATGGTGGTAGGCCGAAATCGACATGGGCCGAAATCGATGACATACCTTATACAATCAACTTATTTACAATAAAAACTACACTTTACATGAATCCTAGGTGGGCCGAGATCGACGGCATACATTGTACAAGTAACTAATTTACAAAATTAATAGGTCGAATATGTAGGCCGAGATCGACGTGGGCCGAGGTCAACATGGGCCGAGATCGACGGGCCGAGATCGACAAGGACCGAGATCGACGTGAGTCCTACACATGACTGATTATCACGTGATGAATCATGTGCCGCTTGTTAGTTGTTGTGTTTAGATAGTTAAGTCTTTAGCCATCATAAGTAATTTGTGCTACTAGTATTACGATTTATCTGTGTATCTCGCCTTTATTGTAGAATAGCATGTCATCTGTATACTTCATTTTACAAGCATTGCTATGTCTCTGCACGGTGTCCGTTGGAGTTCATGCTTTCGGTAAGTTAAACCGGTATCAGGTACGTTCAACTTATTGATAGGGTGGTCGGACCAAAAGTTTTTGTAAAAAAAAAAAAATGTCTTCAATTTTTCCCTGATAGTAGTCACTATAAGAAGTACAATGGTAGTTGTTTCATGTATCTAAGTGAAATATAAAACAAATTACAGCTTGGTAAAGTTTCAAATTTCATGATTTTTCCCGACAATTTTCCGGTGGATTTGATTTTGCATATAAATCACAAGGACAATGTTTCTAAAATATTTTCCCACATAGTGGACACTATAAGAAGTACAATGCTATTCATTTCAAGTAGCTAAGTACAACATTAAGGAAACTACAGTTTTGCAAAGTTCAAAATGTCATGAATTTTTCCAAACGTTTTCTGACGGATCTGATTTTGTAGATAAATCACAAGAAAATTATAATAAAAAATTACATGTAACAATAAATACACACATAAAAAAGTAAACACACACACACATACCATGCATTACAATATCATTAAATCATGAACACGACACAGCAACTAAGCAAAGATGATCAGTGTGGTTCTATCTTCATAACATTAAAACAACTGTATGAAGTTGTAACCACATGAAAGGCTTTGTTAATTGGGCTGTGGATTAGAACCACAAAATGACAATAATAGTCCCATTACACAACACTTGTTATATCGGGCAAAGCCAATAACTGCTATGATTGACAAGCCAATTAACTTGTAATATACTATGGCACAAAATGCCAATAATAGTCCCCCATTACACAACACTTGTTGTATTGGGCAAAGCCCATAACTACTATGATTGACAAACCAATTAAGTTATTATTAACAATAGGGCCTACTATTATACTTATTTGTCTATGATTATATATACAATTAATAGATACAATAAATCATGATGTTTATTTAATGTATATTATTTTATGTATACTATATAGTGACAAATACAAAAATATAATCTTATTCTGTAATTTTAAATATAAAAAAGAAAACTGGTATATATATATATATACATATTAAATACAAAAATAGTAGGCCCTATATCCAAATAATTTATAAAGATAAAAAATTTGATAAACAAATAATAATACAATAAACGAATTGAAACATAAATTATCATAAATTGTAATAATGTAACCAACACACAATATTATGTATATACTAAATAGCTCAAAAATGGTATAATTAAACTAAAATAATACCAAGAATACCAATAAATAAACTAATAATATATTAATATAAACATCAATCAGTTACATTAAACATGGCAGCATTGAATTACTCAGGTGTAGCCATAGGTACTTGGCAGTATTAATCAAAGTCACCCGCTGTCGATCACATCGCTATCCGAGTCAAGACTGCATTGTATACCATGATGCACTGCGTGTACCGCGCATATGGGGAAGAAGGCAAAATGGCGATGTCTTTTGAAACGGGTTCCATAAACGGACGTTGTGCATGTTTGTGCTATCAATTGGTAAGCCATCACTGTAATCACGCTATCGTTGACACAATTCTTTACCCTTCTGCATATGCTTTCCGCTGAAACCGACTAACTAAATACTCACAAAGCATCGTCAAACATAGGCAATTTTAAATCCATAATTACTATAACTTTTTATTGACGGATTACAATGATATTTTCAGATTAATTTTCCTTTGAATTTCCTCTTTCTTCGTCACATTTCAATATGGATGTACTCATTAACATAATCTCGCAAATCAGTTTGATAGGTGGGGCCTGTCAGCGTGATCCAAGATGGCCACATGCATAAACATACGGCCACTAAACTGGGACCCCTATCTCCCATGTTGTCAGAAGGGGAGGTAAATTGGTCTGACCTCCCTATTATTGAAACTGCTTCTGCATGCCGCGTTAATTAAACTTGGGTCAGCTGACACCTACATTAAAAATTACAAAGGATCCGTAATGTTTTTTATTTATAATATAATTAGGCACTTGTGTAGAATCCGGACCCACCTCGATTTTGCCTTTATAACTTGAGTTTTGCCTAACTTTGATATACTTCACTGCATTAGTTCCATTATTCAACATTATCTAATTCCAACTCCGAGGCATATTATTTACGTTTAAAGGAAATAAAAATAAGGCATTAGCTAAAATCCTTTTTTCATGTGTACACAAAGTTTAACATTGTATGTAACATTTGACAACATTAAATAAATACAGAAAAATACATTTGTAGCATAAATTCGATTTTAAGCCCGTCTGTGAAGCGATTCCCGCGGAAAATTAAATTTTAATGAGCTAGGCGATCACGTGGTATCATGACGTCACTTATGACACACTCTCGCATCAGGCCGACCCTTTCCATGCATTCAGAGAATGTTTACAAGGATAGCTTTTGGGTCGAAACGAGCGTCAGAATGAGGTATTGTGCAATATTCCGACGTAATACAAACACTAGTCATCATAGAGGAACAAGCAGTTATCTTACGGTTCCACATGAATCAAATTTTATTCAAAACAACGAATGCGAATGGGCCTACAAGTCGACTAGGTTTCGCCTAGCTTGGGCTCGTTTTCAGAATAATTATATCGAATGCAACCAACGGGAGATAATCTACACCAATAAACATACATAGCAAACATATATTGTATCCAGTTACATAAAGTAAGGTGTATAATCTCATAATATCACTAGAATATCCATATATGAAGCAGGAGTTGTACAATTTATCATAGCAACTTAAATCAGTCACTGAATTTCTGTTGGTGCTGCTAGCTCAGTTGGTAGCCGCGTTGGTTTCTTGCCATTTATTTTACAATCGGGCGACGCCGGTTCAATCCTGACAGCATGCAAACTATTGATTTTCTTGACACTTTTTTTGTTTATGTTTTCACGAAGTAATATAAACCAAATCATTTAGTATACTATGATGCACTGTTTGTAAATATTTTTTATATTTTGTAGTAATTATTTATTCGCCACAAAAATTAAAATATGGTCATTATATATAACGATGTTTCTAAATTGTATTTATCCAGACAAATCACAATCTGTTTTCACATATATAATTACAATATATTACCGTACAATATATTTACAATTAATAAATTATATATCCACTACATTATATTTGTTTGGATAAATAAAATAAAATAAAAAATTTATTAATGTTTTTATTCCCTTTAAGAATATTGCGTGTTAGCGCACTTTTGAAGCATAAATAACGCCCCGGTTTGCATCAACATACACCGATATATCGCTAATTTTACGAGCGCGATGCAGTAACACACGACCGCAGCAGTGCAGACTAGCGCAAACCGGGTCATTATCTGGGCTTCAAAGGTGCGCTAAGAAACAATATTTTCGTAATATAAATATGCCTGGGATGATTTTGAATGATGGAACTAACGCTCTGATGTTAGGCAAAATTCAAGTTATGACAGCGAAATCGAGGTGGGTCTGGATTCTACACAAGTGCCTATAATTATACTACATCAGTGGCAGTAGTTTGTTAACGTGGCTTATAGTTATAAGACGATTTGCTAGATTCTAACAAACAAATTGCAAGTTACGTAAACTGTTCCCAGACGAACAGTGGACTGTTTACGTAGCGTGGAACAATCGTAGAAAATAACTTCGCAAACAACCATTGAAAACTACGTAAAGTTCTACCACACAGTGCTGACTGAACTACTTTTATTTTGTACTTGAATAAAAGTACAAGTAGCTCACCTCAAAACTACTTTAGTAAAAATAAAAGTACACTGTATATTGAAAAAAACCTACTTGAGTAAAAAAGTTACTTTCAAAAGTACTTGAAGTAAAAGTACAATTCAACGTTTTCATTTCAACATTATAAAATGCAAGACTAAAATAACTACTTTACTCTACATGAACCTTAACCCAATAACAATCTCTGCAACAGGAAGTTATATAATGTTGTTCATCTATGACTATCGTCTCCCTGGATCTCGTGAGATTTTTTCACTAAATACATGTTTGAAGTGGTATGACTTTACAAGAATATTGTGCCATCCAACCACACTTACAATAATAGCGTCTCTTTCATTGGATAATAACCGCCGGACGATAGTTGTCAGTAGCAGTGTTTACTCGCTACCATGTTTACTCTTATGAAAATTGCAAGTGTTTATCCAACAATTTGGTTGCATAGCATGAAATAAATAAGTGGTAGGAAGTTACAATAGGGATCTATTTCACAAAAGTTTCTTCAGATTTGTTATGACAAAGGCATTGTTTACATTAAGGGCTAGTAAGGGGACCATAGTCATTATACCCAGTAAAAGGCCGTATAAGACAGATAATAGCAGTATAGTTACGAACATGGGCACTTGTTTAGTATCCAGGCCCACATCAAGTTCGTCTATAGAACTACACTTTTGCGTAAATTTGAAAGCTCAGTGAGTTAGATCCACCATTCAACATCATCCCAGGGATATTTGTGTTACAAAAATATTGCGTCTTGGACTTAGCAAACTTTTGAGGCCAAGAGAGCAACCCGGTTTGCACTAGTCTGCGCTGCTGCGGCCGTGCATTATTGCAGTGAGCGATATATATCAGCGACTAGACACAGAAATATTGTAACGAAAATATTTTGCAAAGTAAAAAGTATTGTTACTTTTGATAAAACTACTTTGTTACAAGTAAAAGTACTTTATTAAAATTGTACTTTGTTACATGTCGATAACTTGAAAAAACTACTTAAGTATTGTAACAAAGTATTTGTACTTCGTTACATGCCATCACTGCTACCACAGTTACTGTGAACTTGTATAAGAACTGCATGTTTACAAAGATAAGAAGTGTAAATATACATGTGTTTTCAAAAGGTAAAAGGTTAATTTGTCATTATGTAACAGGAATATTACCTGGTGTGTGAATTTTACTCAAACGTTTTCTGGAGGGTAATATCAGCTGCTCGAGTCACAGCTAATGTTTCATAGTGACACATGTCAACAGTCCATGTACATATTATTACCTGGCTAATCTACACGTATACGGAATATTCTAGATTTAATTTCATGTAAATTGTGAATATAATTGCCATTATTGCATGGTGAACTATTGTCTCCTGCTGTTGTTGGATGAAGCCATGAATTAACTTAATACTGGCATTTGATGTTGTTGTAAGGATCAACTACAAACAGTGAAATATGTTGTTGTTGTTGTTGTTGCATGAATGAAATGTAATAATCAGTAGTTGCTGCTGTTGCAGGAATGAACTATGGGCACTTGTTGTTGCAGGGATGAACTATGGGCACTTGTTGTTGCAGGGATGAACATCTGGCACTTATTGTAAAAATAATAACAGTAGTAGTAGTATTTTATTTACATCACAGCACACAGACATGTATGCCATAAAATAGGAGCACTAGAAAGACATTGCACAAGTGCAATCGTCTTATTTCCATAGCGGACCTATATATAAAAATATAATAATACATAGAGAGATAAATAAGTACAAAAGACAGTTAATAAGAACGTAAAATCAGCTAAAATAAATAAATAAATAATAATACAAAATAAAAACACTAAAATACAAATTAATTTTCTTCTTTCACTTTCATTCGATTTATTAAAATGGTCTTACTATGTTGTTGTCATTGTTGCATGAATGCAGTACTGACTCTTGCTGTTGTGGTATGAATGCAGTACTGACTATTGCTGTTGTGGTATGAATGCAATACTGACTCTTGCTGTTGTGGTATGAATGCAGTACTGACTCTTGCTGTTGTGGTATGAATGCAGTACTGACTCTTGCTGTTGTGGTATGAATGCAGTACTGACTCTTGCTGTTGTGGTATGAATGCAGTACTGACTCTTGCTGTTGTGGTATGAATGCAGTACTGACTATTGTTGTTGTGGTATGAATGCAGTACTGACTCTTGCTGTTGTGGTATGAATGCAGTACTGACTATTGCTGTTGTGGTATGAATGCAGTACTGACTCTTGCTGTTGTGGTATGAATGCAGTACTGACTCTTGCTGTTGTGGTATGAATGCAGTACTGACTATTGCTGTTGTGGTATGAATGCAGTACTGACTATTGCTGTTGTGGTATGAATGCAGTACTGACTCTTGCTGTTGTGGTATGAATGCAGTACTGACTATTGCTGTTGTGGTATGAATGCAGTACTGACTATTGCTGTTGTGGAATGAATGCAGTACTGACTCTTGCTGTTGTGGTATGAATGCAGTACTGACTATTGCTGTTGTGGTATGAATGCAGTACTGACTATTGCTGTTGTGGTATGAATGCAGTACTGACTGTTGCTGTTGTGGTATGAATGCAGTACTGACTATTGCTGTTGTGGTATGAATGCAATACTGACTCTTGCTGTTGTGGTATAAATGCAGTACTGACTATTGCTGTTGTGGTATGAATGCAGTACTGGCTCTTGCTGTTGTTGCATGAATGCAGTACTGACTATTGCTGTTATGGTATGAATGCAGTACTGACTATTGCTGTTGTTGCATGAATGCAGTACTGATTCTTGCTGTTGTTGCATGAATGCAGTACTGACTCTTGCTGTTGTTGCATGAATGCAGTACTGACTATTGCTGTTGTGGTATGAATGCAGTACTGACTCTTGCTGTTGTTGCATGAATGCAGTACTGACTCTTGCTGTTGTTGCATGAATGCAGTACTGACTCTTGCTGTTGTTGCATGAATGCAGTACTGACTATTGCTGTTGTGGTATGAATGCAGTACTGACTCTTGCTGTTGTTGCATCAATGCAGTACTGACTCTTGCTGTTGTGGCATGAATGCAGTACTGACTATTGCTGTTGTGGTATGAATGCAGTACTGACTCTTGCTGTTGTTGCATGAATGCAGTACTGACTCTTGTTGTTGTTGCATGAATGCAGTACTGACTCTTGCTGTTGTTGCATGAATGCAGTACTGACTCTTGCTGTTGTTGCATGAATGCAGTACTGACTCTTGCTGTTGTGGTATGAATGCAGTACTGACTCTTGCTGTTGTTGCATGAATGCAGTACTGACTCTTGCTGTTGTTGCATGAATTCAGTACTGACTATTGCTGTTGTGGTATGAATGCAATACTGACTCTTGCTGTTGTTGCATGAATGCAGTACTGACTCTTGCTGTTGTTGCATGAATGCAGTACTGACTATTGCTGTTGTGGTGTGAATGCAGTACTGACTCTTGCTGTTGTTGCATGAATGCAGTACTGACTCTTGCTGTTGTTGCATGAATGCAGTACTGACTCTTGCTGTTGTGGTATGAATGCAATGTTGTTGCATGAATGCAGTACTGACTCTTGCTGTTGTTGCATGAATGCAGTACTGACTCTTGCTGTTGTTGCATGAATGCAGTACTGACTCTTGCTGTTTTTGCATGAATGCAGTACTGACTCTTGCTGTTGTTGCATGAATGCAGTACTGACACTTGCTGTTGTTGCATGAATGCAGTACTGACTCTTGCTGTTGTTGCATGAATGCAGTACTGGCTCATGCTGTTGTTGCATGAATGCAGTACTGACTCTTGCTGTTGTTGCATGAATGCAGTACTGGCACTTGCTGTTGTTGCATGAATGCAGTACTGACTCTTGCTGTTGTTGCATGAATGCAGTACTGGCACTTGCTGTTGTTGCATGAATGCAGTACTGATTCTTGCTGTTGTTGCATGAATGCAGTACTGACTATTGCTGTTGTTGCATGAATGCAGTACTGACTATTGCTGTTGTTGCATGAATGCAGTACTGACTCTTGCTGTTGTTGCATGAATGCAGTACTGACTATTGCTGTTGTTGCATGAATGCAGTACTGGCACTTGCTGTTGTTGCATGAATGCAGTACTGACTCTTGCTGTTGTTGCATGAATGCAGTACTGACTATTGCTGTTGTTGCATTAATGCAGTACTGACTATTGCTGTTGTTGCATGAATGCAGTACTGACTCTTGCTGTTGTGGTATGAATGCATTACTGACTCTTGCTGTTGTTGCATGAATGCAGTACTGACTCTTGCTGTTGTTGCATGAATGCAGTACTGACTCTTGCTGTTGTTGCATGAATGCAGTACTGACTATTGCTGTTGTTGCATGAATGCAGTACTGACTCTTGCTGTTGTTGCATGAATGCAGTAATGACTATTGCTGTTGTTGCATGAATGCAGTACTGACTCTTGCTGTTGTTGCATGAATGCAGTACTGACTCTTGCTGTTGTTGCATGAATGCAGTACTGACTATTGCTGTTGTTGCATGAATGCAGTACTGACTATTGCTGTTGTTGCATGAATGCAGTACTGACTCTTTCTGTTGTTGCATGAATGCAGTACTGACTATTGCTGTTGTTGCATGAATGCAGTACTGACTCTTGCTGTTGTTGCATGAATGCAGTACTGACTCTTGCTGTTGTTGCATGAATGCAGTACCGACTCTTGCTGTTGTTGCATGAATGCAGTACTGACTATTGCTGTCGTTGCATGAATGCAGTACTGACTCTTGCTGTTGTTGCATAAATGCAGTACTGACTATTGCTGTTGTTGCATGAATGCAGTACTGACTCTTGCTGTTGTTGCATGAATGAACTACCAACACTTGTAGTTGTTGCTGCATGAACGAACTAGTGGCACTTGTTGTAGGGCTGAACTACTGGCACTTGCGGAGACTGGTCAAGCATCACCAGGAGACATTGGCAAGGCAACAGTTGCACAAGAAGCTCTTGCATAATCCATCTCCTCATTTATATTCCGTGTATCCAGACCAGTATTTGCAACAGCCCCTCGACCACTTTGATCCTCAGATCAAGGTAATGTCACATCTAGTACTAAGACCACATTGATCCTTAGATCAAGATAATGTCACATTTATGATTTAGTAACAAGATCATTTTAATCCTCAGATCACGGTAGTGTCACGTCTAAATTGTATAATGTATAAGATAATAATCAAAACAGTGTGTTACTTTTTGTCCTCTACTTTTGTCCGTGATACTTTCTTTTCTACAAATGTGACAACCACCTTCTGTAGATGTGATGTTGTTTAACAATTGTACCATTGTCTTTCCAGGACACATACAGACAGCGATACTGGGTGAACAAAGACTTCTGGAAGTCTGCAAGTGGCCCTGTCTTCCTGTACATTGGAGGCGAAGGGGCTCTCAGTTCACTTGTAGTACAACAAGGTAACAGTTATTGGAGGTGAAGGGGCTCTCAGTTCATTTGTAGTACAATAAGTTAACAGTTATTGGAGGTGAAGGGGCTCTCAATTCACTTGTAGTACAATGAAGTAACAGTTATTGGAGGCGAAGGGGCTCTCAGTTCACTTGTAGTACAATGAGGTAACAGTTATTGGAGGTGAAGGGGCTCTCAGTTCATTTGTAGTACAACGAGGTAACAGTTATTGGAGGTGAAGGGGCTCTCAATTCACTTGTAGTACAATGAGGTAACAGTTATTGGAGGCGAAGGGGCTCTCAGTTCACTTGTAGTACAATGAGGTAACAGTTATTGGAGGTGAAGGGGCTCTCAGTTCATCTGTAGTACAATAAATTAACAGTTCTTGGAGGTGAAGGGGCTCTCAATAAATTAACAGTTCTTGGAGGTGAAGGGGCTCTCAATTCACTTGTAGTACAATGAGGTAACAGTTTTTGGAGGCGAAGGGGCTCTCAGTTCACTTGTAGTACAACGAGGTAACAGTTATTGGAGGTGAAGGGGCTCTCAGTTCATTTGTAGTACAACAAGGTAACAGTTATTAGAGGTGAAGGGGCTCTCAGTTCACTTGTAGTACAATGAGGTAACAGTTATTGGAGGCAAAGGGGCTCTCAGTTCACTTGTAGTACAACAAGGTAACAGTTATTGGAGGTGAAGGGGCTCTCAGTTCATTTGTAGTACAATAAGTTAACAGTTATTGGAGGTGAAGGGGCTCTCAATTCACTTGTAGTACAACGAGGTAACAGTTATTGGAGGCAAAGGGGCTCTCAGTTCATTTGTAGTACAATAAGTTAACAGTTATTGGAGGTGAAGGGGCTCTCAATTCACTTGTAGTACAATGAGGTAACAGTTATTGGAGGTGAAGGGGCTCTCAGTTCATTTGTAGTACAATAAGTTAACAGTTATTGGAGGTGAAGGGGCTCTCAATTCACTTGTAGTACAATGAGATAACAGTTATTGGAGGCAAAGGGGCTCTCAGTTCACTTGTAGTACAATGAGGTAACAGTTATTGGAGGCAAAGGGGCTCTCAGTTCACTTGTAGTACAACGTGGTAACAGTTATTGGAGGTGAAGGGGCTCTCAGTTCATTTGTAGTACAATAAGTTAACAGTTATTGGAGGTGAAGGGGCTCTCAATTCACTTGTCGTACAAAAAGGTAAGAGTTATTGGAGTGAGGGAGTTCTTAGTTCACTTGATGAACAAGGTAACAGTTATTGTCTTAAAATTAAACAGTACTTTTTTTATTAATTAGTGTACTGGTTTCAAAAAGTGGTGTATACACATACTGTTATAATTACATGCACATCTATTTTATTTGTGTAAATGCATGATAGGTGAATGGGCTCTTTGTTCAGTTGTCATACAACTAACTGAGGTGAATGGGCTCCTTGTTTGCTTGCTGTACAACTAATTGGGGTGAATGGGTTCTTTGTTCATTTGTCATACAACAAATTGAGGTGAATGGGGTCTTTGTTCACTTGTCATACAACTAATTGAGGTGAATGGGGTCTTTGTTCACTTGTCTTACAGGGAGGTAATAGTTATTAGGAGTGTTGACTGAGAAGTACAGGGTTCTTGTGTTTGTTTTAGGAGAACACATAGACTTGGCTGAGAAGTACGGAGCCCTTGTGTTTGCTGTTGAGCATCGCTACTATGGCAAGAGCATCAACAAAGATGGTCTTAAGCTGTCCAACATGCGCTTCCTGTCCAGTCAACAGGCGTGAGTGTCTCGCATGCACATCTGTGTGCGCATGTGTGCATGCATCCGCACACTCAAGCCAAAGCTGGTGAAACATCCTGGTGAAACATTTGCATTACAAATTTGTACAACAGGGTTAGGGTTGAGGAATGGCAGGAACCAGAGAACAACAGGGTTAGGATTAAGCAATGGCAGGAACCTGAGAACAACAGGGTTAGGGTTAAGTAATGGCTGGAACCAGAGAACAACATGGTTCGGGTTAAGCAATGGCAGGAACCAGAGAACAACAGGGTTCGGGTTAAGCAATGGCAGGACCAGAGAACAACAGGGTTGGGGTTAAGCAATGGCAGGAACCAGAGAACAACAGGGTTGGGGTTAAGGAATGGCAGGAACCAGAGAAATACAGGGTTAGGGTTAAGCAATGGCAGGAACCAGAGAGCAACAGGGTTAGGGTTAAGCAATGGCGGGAACCAGAGAACAACAGGGTTAGGGTTAAGCAATGGCAGGAACCAGAGAACAACAGGGTTGGGGTTAAGGAATGGCAGGAACCAGAGAAATACAGGGTTAGGGTTAAGCAATGGCAGGAACCAGAGAGCAACAGGGTTAGGGTTAAGCAATGGCAGGAACCAGAGAACAACAGGGTTAGGGTTAAGCAATGGCATGAACCAGAGAACAACAGGGTTAGGGTTAAGCAATGGCAGGAACCAGAGAACAACAGGGTTAGGGTTAAGCAATGGCAGGAACCAGAGAACAACAGGGTTAGGGTTAAGCAATCGTCACACAATCTGCAATACTACAGTTGTCACGAGATGGATGAGTATGCCAGGAAATGGTAGACTAAAGACATTAAAGTATTTGATGGCATAACCCCTATGTTTGTCATTATGAATCTAATTTCAACCATGTAAGTATTTAGACTGTCATAACAGACTTCTTGTGTTTTCAGACTGGCTGATCTGGCTTCCTTCCATTCCTATGCAGCTAAGGAGTACAAACTATCCGAGAACAATATCTGGATTTGCTACGGTGGATCTTACCCAGGATCTCTGTCAGCCTGGTTCAGACTAAAGGTATCAGTACCAGGCCAGGCTTGTCCGTGTCGGTCACAAAACAACAAAATACGTACATCACTTTTATTCATTGACATTTTATTGTTGCTTTTCCCAAATACATCCTCATGATCGACAACAGTCTCTGGCTAGATCAGGCTATCCTTTTAGCTGATTTGGTTAGTAACTTAAGTTCTTGTGTAAGAAATGGCAAATTTGTCATGTAAATAAGCTGGCAGGATATTCGAGCTGAGTCAAATTTGGGCTAAATCGTCATTTCCCGAATCAAGTCCTATAAATAATTTCAAACTCACAGGATCATAATTAACTTTATTGTTTGTCTGTTCATTTTACCAACACAAATAAAACTGCACAAACGAACTAGGATATCATAGTGAATACTTGGTAGGTTTGCTTTTTGGTTAAATTAGTGTGAAACATGAGGAGCAAAAAAATCGAATTGAAGAAGGCATTTGAAAAGAAATGCAGCCAATCAAAATAAACTATCAGTAATCAGTGAAATTTTTTTGTGTGGACACGTAACCGTTTACTAGTTTGTGCTTGTTAAAAATAATGGTATCCCTCAATTACTATCACATTTGTTATTGAGTCGGCAGTCAATGAGAATATATGATTGTTGGTCATAATACCCTATGTAAAGAGGGGTGGTTGTTGTTGGCAGTACCCACAGCTTGTGCATGGGGCGGTTGCTTCCTCCGCACCAGTCCGTGCCAAGGTCAACTTTGAAGGTTACCATAACGTGACAACGAGCAGTCTCGGAGACCGCATAGTGAACGGCTCATTTCAAGTAAGTACGTCTCATTACTTGCACGCACGCACATGTAAGATAAGTTCTTATGTAATATCCAGTCCTGCCTGTTCAGGGTGCTTTATGCTTTATTCCCTGGCAGATCTGTTCAGTCAGACCCCATCTTGAATTCTTGACATCTCTGGGAATCCAAATAGGATTAAAATCATTTGATTTTTTATCACACAATGTGTTGACACATCTAATGGCATGCATGCATGTGTGTGTGTGTGTGTGTTAAGCTGACCGGGATCTGTGAAGATTGCCTCATTATTTGTGCAAATTGTCAGCTGTCAATCATGTCAACCAAAAATCAACCACTAAAATGTAATTGCCTGTACAAAATTACTTGGCTGTATGTGGGAGAGTGAGAGTATTTAAAAATGTCTTAATTTTTCCTTGCAGTGTGTGCTGAATGTAAAAGAAGCCTTCAAAGCCGTCGACCTACTGATTAGTGAACAAAAATTCACTAAGCTAGAAAAGGATTTTTCATCATGCAAACCTCTCAAAGTAGACAAAGACATCTTCTGGTTCGCATCAAATCTGGCTGACATCTTCGATGGCATCATCCAGTATAACAACGAAATGCCAACGATGAACATATCAACACTGTGTAATATCATGACAAGGCCCGGCATACCATATGATAACCTCATTACTCTAAACAAGGTATGACAGACACTGAAGGCATACCATATGATAACCTCATTACTCTAAACAAGGTATGACAGCCACGTTGACGGCATACCATATGATAACCTCATTACTCTAAACAAGGTATGACAGCCACGTTGAAGGCATACCATATAATAACCTCATTACCGTCAACAAGGTATGACAGCCAAGTTGAAGGCATACCATATGATAACCTCATTACTCTAAACAAGGTATGACAGCCACATTGAAGGCATACCATATAATAACCTCGTTACCGTCAACAAGGTATGACAGCCACTTTGAAGGCATACCATATGATAACCTCATTACTCTAAACAAGGTATGATAGCCACGTTGAAGGCATACCATATGATAACCTCATTACCATCAATAAGATATGACAGCCACTTTGAAGGCATACCATATGATAACTGCATTACTCTAAACAAGGTATGATAGCCACTTTGGAGGCATACCATATGATAACCTCTTTACTCTATACAAGTTATGACAGCCACTTTGAAGGCATACCATATGATAACCGCGTTACTCTAAACAAGGTATGACAGCCACTTTGAAGGCATACCGTATGATAACCTCATTACTCTAAACAAGGTATGACAGCCACTTTGAAGGTATACCGTATGATAACCTCATTACTCTAAACAAGGTATGACAGCCACTTTTAAGGCATACCATATGATAACCTCATTATTCTCAACAACGTATGACTGTCACTGGGATGGCCGTTTACAACATATTCGATCATTAACTTACACAGTCAATTGATAATATTGTGTACTGAACTATCCTGTACTGTACTGTTCTATACTATGTTACTGCAATGTACTATCTTGTACTATAATAACCTGTACTGTCCTGCCTTGTTCTGTACTGTGCCGTTGTTGCTGCGACAGATGACCCAAGCAGCCACCAATCAGAGCTGTACAGACAACAGTTGGTCCAACTTCCTGTCCCAAGTATCGAACACTTCCCTGAGCGCCCAGACCGAGGCTCCGGGCATGAGACAGTGGCTCTACCAGACATGCTCACAGTTTGGATACTGTGAGTTCATCAACACCTCCTCCAGAGCACAATTAACATTCCTGTTGTGTTTCACAATAGTATAGTACCTAGATAATAGTGGTATTTGAAAGGAACTTTTTATAGGAAATTAGTGCAATAGACATATTAGCAGGTTGAGTGCTAGCAGGTATTGGCCGAGAACTGACACATATTTGGAAGTTATAATCTCGCAAAACCTTAACATGGTCACCAATGGGAAAGTCAAGTGCTCTATGCCCTAAAGTTTGCCATGTGTCATTATGGATGTAATCACAGACTGTGTTTGTTCTAGATCAGACGTGTGACCCTAAGACTGTTTGTACTAAATCAGACATGTGACCCTAAGACTGTTTGTTCTAGATCAGGCGTGTGACCCTAAGACTGTGTTTGTTCTAGATCAGACGTGTGACTATAAGACTGTTTTAGATCAGACATGTGAACCTAAGATTATGTTTGTTCTAAATCAGACATATGACCCTAAGACTATTTGTTCTAGATCAGGCGTGTGACCCTAAGACTGTTTGTTCTATATCAGACATGTGACCCTAAGACTGTGTTTGCTCTAGATCAGACAGGTGATCCTAAGACTTTGTTTGTTCTAGATCAGACATGTGACCCTAAGACTGTGTTTGTTTTAGATCAGACATGTGACCCTAAGACTGTGTTTGTTCTAGATCAAACATGTGACCCTAAGACTGTGTTTGTTTTAGATCAGACATGTGACCCTAAGACTGTGTTTGTTCTAGATCAGACATGTGACCCTAAGACTGTGTCTGTTCTAGATCAGACATGTGACCCTAAGACTGTGTTTGTTTTAGATCAGACATGTGACCCTAAGACTGTGTTTGTTCTAGATCAGACATGTGACCCTAAGACTGTGTTTGTTCTAGATCAGACGTGTGACCCTAAGACTTTGTTTGTTCGAGATCAAACATGTGATCCTAAGACTTTGTTTGTTGTAGATCAGATGTGTGATCCTAAGACTTTGTTTGTTCTAGGTCAGACATGTGACCCTATGACTGTGTTTGTTCTAATTCAGATATGTGATTCTAATACTGTGTTTGTTCTAGATCAAACATGTGATCCTAAGTCTTTGTTTGTGCTAGATCAGATGTGTGATCCTAGGACTTTGTTTGTTCTAGGTCAGACATGTGACCCTAAGACTTTGTTCTAGATCAGATGTGTGATCCTAAGACTGTGTTTGTTCTAGATCAGACCTGTGACCCTAAGGCTGTGTTTGTTCTAGATCAGACAGGTGATCCTAAGACTGTTTGTTCTAGATCAGACATGTGACCCCAAGACGACCTGTGTGTTTTCACGTCACATAACCCTGGAGCCCAACTTGGAACTCTGCCAGTTGGTTTATGGCATATCACCTGATGAAGTCTACCGCCGAGTCAAGTTTACCAACTCCTACTATGGGTCAGACCAACCAAAGGGCACCCGTATAGTCTTTGTCAATGGTGAGATGGGATCCAACAATAATACCATACCTTCACTTTCCATTACCGTTTTTCTCATGCCATCTGCTGAATTAGTCATTTTTGGTATATATTCGAGCTAATAGACCATTGAAATAATTCCACGTCAGAATGATGATAGCGGCACAGCATATGGCTGTTAGTTAAATTATATTTTGTATAATGAATTTTGTATAATTGTTTTGTATGGGCCCACATTGTTACAAGTCTGATCTTAATTGGAGTCTCCCTGATTCACAGTAAACTATTTTTGGTATAACATTTAATTAACAATGAAATTTAATGATATGTTCTTTTTTCCTTAACGTATAATTACAATCTCAAATAAATAAATCAGTGTTATTCATATATAATAGGTTTAAACAATGTATAGACATTAGCTGTAATATGGATCAAGATAAAGTTGTAGCGTACTCTCTCCATTTTAAATTATATTTAACCATTTAATTTTTGAAACGCTCAGGTTCGATAGACCCGTGGCATGCCCTGAGTGTACTGAGGGACCTGAGCGTGTCTGAGACAGCGATCTACATCAACGGCACAGCCCACTGTGCAAACATGCATGGAAACCAGCCCTCCGATCCCCGACCCCTCCGACTCGCCAGACAGGTACGAATGTCACCCCAACCTTCCAACTCCCAACACCTCATACAGGCAGGGGCATAGCCAGAGACCCGTCTGCCCGTCTTCAAGACTGGTAGATGACCAGCCAAGACAAGTAATTACCACTGATAAGACAGGTGGAATCTAGAGGGGGCTGGCTGACCACTGGATTAACTAATAGGTCCAAGTCTAGGGACAATCATTAATGACTACGATTGGCGCAACTGGTAGTGAAACAAATTGAATGAATAAGTACTAATTAAATAAATGGTTTAAATGACACTGGTATGTCACTGAAAAAACTTAACTGGCCAATATGCAAACCGTTTACGTGCTAAAAACCCACTTTTGATTACTTCAAGACTTGCAAAGAATTATTTCTGGCTAAGGGCCTGCATACAGGTGAGGTGTCACTTCTACAGTGGCATGCCTGCATACAGTGCCGTGTATACAACCAACAGTATCAGACAATGCACTAGTGTATCTTTGTTCCAGTAGTGCGTGTCACTATCAGACAGTGCACTAGTGTGCGTTTGTTTCAGTAGTGCATGTCATTATCAGACAGTGCACTAGTGCTGGTGTTTTTGTTGCAGGCGGTAGACAGGCAGGTTGGGGCATGGCTGAAGGATGCTGGCAGACAGTATCAGAGGACAAACAATACAACTTTTTACTTCCGACACACTTAAGGATGCTGGCAGACACCAAAGGACAAATGATATGACTCTTTGTTCCAGTCGAAGGTTCCCATGGGTCCCAACCTTCCAATAATCGCTTATTATGGTCGAATAATGATCACTCAGCAAGTAAAAGTGCCGCATTGCAAACTACGGTTAACATACGTCAAGATTCGAACTTGCATGATAATAAGATTAAAATAGTTTGAAACCGAAGCGTTCACTATGAAGAGCCATGGTCAGTGGCATATTACCATACAGGGACAACTGAGGCACATGCCCCAGGGTCCCGAGCTTCAGACAGACCCCACCCAAATATACAGGTGATACCGGATACATAGCAAAATTGAATAAATTGATGGGAAAAAATAAAGTTAACATATATCATCTTATGCGTCAACCAGGGCGACGGTTTGAGTTGTTACATCATTGCCGACGTCATAGTTTCGTTCTTGTCATATTTCCAAAATGGCGGCATACATTTTATGTTTGCCTGAATACATACACAGAGATATAGGTATAGATATACAGATCCAGACATAGACACAGACAGAGTTGCAAATTGATAGAGAATGAGAGAGAGAGACAGAGAAAGACGGAGAGAGGGAGAGAGGGAGAGAGAGAGAGAGGTCGACGTAGCACAATTTGGGAATGAGAAAACCAGATCCTGTATTCCTGTTTGACATACAAAGTCCTCCAGTGCCTTCAGTCCAACATTTGAGTCTGGAACATATTGCATGTCATGTTCCATGATCCTAGCTACAGCCTTGCCACCATACCAGCTAAGAACTCGGTGCTTGAGAAGTTAAACTTACCATGTCGGATTAATAGCAGTTTCGGTGCTACGAAATAACACAAGAACATTGTTTTAGTTATAATTTCAAGAATTAAGAATTCATGTCTAAAAGCGGACTACGGCGTTTTTATGTTACCAACGCTTTAACTGCATCCTTTTTTATGTTACCAACGCTTTAACTGCATCCCTTTTTATGTTACCAACGTTTTAACTGCATCCTTTTCAAGGTTGTTTTATTTTAATTAATTGATTAAAACATGGCATGTTTACCCCACTTACCTAAACCGTGAGAGCATGATATAATTATAATAGAAATACATTTCATCCAGACCTTCCAAATATACGTAATGTTATACAAAAGGAAATATAACTGAGAAATACACAACACAACCAATATTCACGAAGAGAACACCGTAATATACCAAAAGTAAAGCTGTTTTCATGCAAATCTTTCAGCTAATGTTACTTTAAAAAAAATACCAATAATCCCTACACAGATCAGACAGAATTTGATGACTGGCATACACATCTCACAATGTGCTATTGGAATTACACTTACACACCAGATATCTAACTAGTTGGCAACCTTTGACATGACTAAAACCACCCATTTCCAACCAAGAGAGCACCGAAATATATGAAAATTCCATTTAAGATCATTAACTACAATCACATCTGTCCAAAGTGACTGTTCAACGTATGGTCAAAATGGTTTCTTAATACCGGTGGTCGGTTAATGCAGGTAACATAACGTTATACTTTTAAAGGGAGATGACTGTATAGTGATTAAAGACATATATATATATATACATACACATCAGCGTATGACCTTTACCCTAAAATTGTTCTGATTAGCCGGACCAGCAACTTCAAAAAGTTGCTGGTCCGGCAGCAAAGTTACTGGTCCGCATTTTACCAGTGGCCTGCTAAACGATATTGAAAGAAATGCAGTTGTACTTTAATATATATGTCAGACATGTGTTTCCCTGATCATATATGTACACATACAACGCAATTTTAGGTATCATCAGACTGATAAGTTTTTAGGTAACTGGCTTCAGACGAATTATCTCTACATTATTTTTAAATAATTACGAAAAACAAAGATTTTGGAAATTTTCCTTAATTTTATTTAATTGAAACAGGCACTGGCAGCCAACCATTCATGAGCCATCTTTTGTAAAGGTTATTCAGAATCGCAGTCATGGTCAGCGGCAACAGCAATGATATAATCACTGCAAGATCTTAGACAGTAGTTATGAATCTTCTGGCTCGAGTAACAAGATTCGTAATTAATGTCCAGCAAGTCAGAGTCGCTGTCATCAGCGCGACCGTCTGCGTCAACGCCATCACTTGGGCCAGGTTTCCAACTGGTCCATGTCTTCCTCTCCTTGGTTCTCGCTACCACCAGCCTGTGCTTCAAATAGAATCAGAAGAGCCATACTCTTCTGGGTCCTGGTCATATGCGACTTGTTACAGAAAATATTCCATTCATGGATTATGCAACCACATAAATTGGGCCAGTCAGGTGTCTCGGAAATTTCAGTACCACTTGTCAGTATTGTAGGCCAGATCTTTTTCGCATTTTTCTAACAGTTTTTCCCCAGCAGATTTTGGCAATGGCGGCTTTTCTTAAACATATTCGAAAGGCTTAACCCGTGTGGATATGACATAGGCGTCAACAGAACCGCCTTCGGGCGGGAAATCCCGCTTTTTATTGTCGGTCCCGCTTTTCTGTGAAAATGTCCCGCTTTTCTGTACATTTCGCCTCCGAAAAAATACGACGATAAAATATATTTATTTATAGTGCACTGCTAGTCGTATGAACGTATCTGTGATCGCGAACGAACGTTTTTCCCGCGCGCGGCTAATGTAGTGTATCGCAATATATAAGGCCAAAATTGCTTTGACCAAATAAGATTGGCATTCCATTAAGCTTTCACCAATCAAAATACCACATATGTTCTAAAAAAATCAACAATGTAATATTCTTACTTGTAGTCAGCAGCTGGATCTTAGTACGTAAAATGCTGTTTTGGTGCTGCCCTTCTCCATCCAGTTGAGCTGCTTGGCCAGGTGAGTAGACAGCGCATGCCGCATAGTCGGACCGTGTCGTTGGTGCTCTCCCCTCCCATTGTGCCAAGAAACACCAACTGCAACAAGAAACATGTATTAGTTTTAATTCCACAAACACTGAAGTCTGTTTGCGTAATATTTAGAAGCCACACCCGGTGTCATAATATCATGTTATATTTATTATTTGAAGTTATGAATAAACGTATTTTAAACAGTATTTGTTCCAAGTCTTCAACTGTGTTAAGTTTGTTATCCAAATGTACGCTTGAAGTATTGCTTTGGTAATCAAAAACTAAAATAGTGCTTATAAATATTAACAAATACAATACAAATTAGGCAAAATATGGTCTTTGTGGCTTAATAAGCAATCATGAAGAATAAATTACAATCACTTGTAGAAGCTGCAAACTGTTAATCCAATGATCCTTTGATCCACACACCAAAGCCAGGAGCAGTCTCACACCACCAAAGATAGAGCTTGTTCTGAGGACTTCTGAAAATTCTAACCCTATAACCATAGACCAGCAGCTGATAGGCAGAAGCCAGAAACAATACACTGCCCAATTTATTAGGGTAATTATCCCATCCACTACTCCACTCCACTGGTGAACAGCATCCTCCTTTAAGCTCAACAAACAAACCTTTGCAATCAAAGATTAGGCACAGGGCAGGAGACAACTATTACGGAAGAAGTCATTCTAAGCATACTAGTGGCCACTAACTTGGGAAGTGTGTGGGGAGAGGAAAGTCATTCAGTTATAATTTGCATAACTCACTGGATAACATTTCAGGATTTCAGTTATGTTGGAAGTACATTATTATTATTATTATTTAAACAGATATTCTGGATTTCAACATTCACAATCACATGTTTTGAAATGATGTGCACAGTGCCGTTGATCAGCAATTATAATGAATTCAACCTAACACGAATTAATTAATATCTGTATCAACACATGCCATATATATATATATATCTTCCTTTTTGGAAATTTCTCCTGGACTTCTTTTTATTATTTCTTTCTGATTTTACTTTAATGGTACCAGGAAATCAATTCAAATATAGTGGTCTGTCACCATGCAGTGGCATACGTTGGCGGGTGTTTGTATATATATGTGTGTGTGTGTGCGTGCGTGCTTGCGTGCGTGCGTGCGTTCTCTTTTCGTCGTTCCCATATTTTAATGTCTGTCAGATGTTTTGATAATAAATTACAAAAATCTTCTATTTCCATCCTAAAAAAATTGCTTACCTCTGTGACAGTGTACATGTAATAGACAGTATTTGACAGTGTAAATATATTTTGTATACAAAAAGACGTTAGTTTATGACCGGATACTCTGTGTGAGGTTAATTTAATTGAGAGATTTCAAAGTTAATTGCAATTTAATTAATTAACGTTAACTTTAAGATAATTGCCCCATGCCTGATGTATACTTGGTTCCTTTTTGGAAAATTGAGAATTTGGCAAACATTGGCACAATATCTTCAATAATGGTTGACCCATCCTCGCGCGCCAGGGGTCGCTGCTGCTGATTACGTTAGTGCCAGTGAGCAGTACCCCCTGGCTGATCGCTTTGCAAAACTGAATTTAAGCTCAGCCTATGAAATCGCTCACTAGATCGGTAGATCTACGCAGGTCAGGTGGTCATAATAAAACTAATTTCAACCAACCGTGGCTCGTGTTACATGCAATGTTTAGGAAGTAGAAGCAATTATTCGAATACCCAATACCACTCAGCTGTTCGTGCTAATGGGCGAACGGGTCATTATATATTGGGATTCCCAGAAGTCGTTTGTCCGTCTTCAAATTGGGGCGGGTATTTGCGCTGTTCTCACGGGTGATGGAGTCGCGACTGGCGAAGTCAATTACTTGTTTGACTCGGCTAACTTCCGCACTTTGCATAGGGGATCAGCCAGGACTAGTTTTGCATGGCAAACAGCCCTGGCTTGCGAGGATGTGTTGACCCCATGTTGGCCCAACGTTGGCCCAACATCTCCAAGGGTGGTTGACCCAACATTGACCCAACGCTGGCTCGAATATATTAATGTCTAATTACGTGTATTGGGTCTGTCATTGAACCAACGTTGGATTAACGTTTGGTACGTTGTACTCGGTTCACTTGAACACTGTGTTGACTGCACAACGTTGGCCCAACATCTCCAAGGGTGGTTGACCCAACATTGACCCAACGCTGGCCCGAATATATTAATGTCTAATTACGTGTATTGGGTCTGTCATTGAACCAACGTTGGATTAACGTTTGGTACGTTGCACTCGGTTCACTTGAACACTGTGTTGACTGCACAACATTGGCCCAACATCTCCAAGGGTGGTTGACCCAACATTGACCCAACGCTGGCCCGAATATATTAATGTCTAATTACGTGTAGTTGGTCTGTCATTGAACCAACGTTGGATTAACGTTTGGTACGTTGCACTCGGTTCACTTGAACACTGTGTTGACTGCACAACGTTGGCCCAACATCTCCAAGGGTGGTTGACCCAACATTGACCCAACGCTGGCCCGAATATATTAATGTCTAATTACGTGTATTGGGTCTGTCATTGAACCAACGTTGGATTAACGTTTGGTACGTTGCACTCGGTTCACTTGAACACTGTGTTGACTGCACAACGTTGGCCCAACATCTCCAAGGGTGGTTGACCCAACATTGACCCAACGCTGGCCCGAATATATTAATGTTTAATTACGTGTATTGGGTCTGTCATTGAACCAACGTTGGATTAACGTTTGGTACGTTGCACTCGGTTCACTTGAACACTGTGTTGACTGCACAACGTTGGCCCAACGATGTTCACGTTATGCCAACGGTACCCTAGCTGCTGCTGATTACGTCAGTGCCAGCCAGCAGTACCTCCTGGCTGATCGCTTTGCGAAACTCTGAATTTAAGCTCAGCCTATGAAGTAGGCAGGTCAGTTGGTCATAATAAAACTAATTTTAACCAACCGTGGCTCATGTTACATGCAATGTTTAGGAAGTATAGAAGCAATTATTCGAATACCCAATACCGCTCAGCTGCTCGTGCTAATGGGCGAACGGGTCATTATATATTGGGATTCCTAGAAGTCGTTTATCCGTCTTCAAATTGGGGCGGGTATTTGCGTTGTTCTCACGGGTGACGCATTCGCGACTGGCGAAGTCAATTACTAGTTTGACTCATATGGGGTAAGACCACATTAAGGATTCGTCCGCCATTACCGATCGAAAGAGTACCCTTGAAAATACTGTTTTGGTGTGATGTGTGAATTTTTGTCGAGCACTTTGACATGGCACGTGTTAGGCCAGTGAATACTGAATGTACTACTACATTAGATCTTTCACGAGGTAGCAATAAATATACGTTAGTCGCTCGCGTATTCGCACTGTGGCTATTTTGCAGCACACACCAATATTTTAAAATCCGTCACCAGATTGGGGCGAAATTGAGGGGTGTCAGGTTTGGGTGGATTTTTCAGAAAAATGAGGTATGAGAATTTCACGAGTTTTCCACAGCATTGTGTCAATGGAGGTTAAATATGCTGTGAAAATTTCAAGAAAATTGTAAGACAAATTTTGCAGGAAATGAAGGAAACGTTATAATGACCGCCTACGTAAAATTTAAATGTAGTCTTACCCCATATCAGCTAACTTCCCCACTTCGCGTAGGGGATCAGCCAGAAGTAATTTTGCATGGCAAACAGCCAGCCCTGGCTTGCGATGATGGTTTACTGCCCACTTGACATTTCATGTACACAGGGGAAACGCTAAATGCCCGACTGTTCATGCACATGACGTCACCCATTTACGTGATCTTTATTTACATGCCTGCGCTTGAATATAGTCAGATACGGCGCCGTTAGCGAGTTAACGAACAAAAAATGGAGGGGCGGCAAAGTAGGTGGTCAGTGACCACCAGGTCAGCGTATATTTTGAACGCTGGCTTCTGGTTGCTCCGCGGACGTCAAACAGAATACGGCCTGTCCAGGCCCACGTGCGTTCCAGTAATATCACATTATTATCCGATTATATAGTATGATACTATTGACGTAAGATTGTTAAATTGTAGTTTATAGTATATAAATACATTATAACGCATTCTGTGCACCAGGGAAATGGTCCCGAATGGTCGGGCTTTTAGCATTGCCCCTAGGAAAGGCTAAAAGCCCGAGTTTTTGTGAACAGTGACACACGGGAATGTCTGTTATATTTTCACCAATGTTGGACAATTTAACAATACTACATAACTATCCGGCCGTACAGTAGGATAATAATGTGATATTGTTAAATTGTTGTTTATAGTATATAAATACATTATAATGCATTCTATGCACCAGGGAAATGGTCCCGAATGGTCGGGCTTTTAGCATTGCCCCTAGGAAAGGCTAAAAGCCCGAGTTTTTGTGAACAGTGACACACGGGAATGTCTGTTATATTTTCACCAATGTTGGACAATTTAACAATACTACATAACTATCCGGCCGTACAGTAGGATACTAATGTGATATTGTTAAATTGTTGTTTATAGTATATAAATACATTATAACGCATTCTATGCACCAGGGAAATGGTCCCGAATGGTCGGGCTTTTAGCATTGCCCCTAGGAAAGGCTAAAAGCCCGAGTTTTTGTGAACAGTGACACCCGGGAATGTCTGTTATATTTTCACCAATGTTGGACAATTTAACAATACTACATTACTATCCGGCCATACAGTAAGATACTAATGTGATATTGTTAAATTGTTGTTTATAGTATATAAATACATTATAACGCATTCTATGCACCAGGGAAATGGTCCCGAATGGTTGGGCTTCTAGCATTCCCCCTAGGGAAGCCTAAAAGCCCAAGTTTTTGTGAACAGTGACACACGGGAATGTCTGTTATATTTTCAACAATGTTGGACAATTTAACAATACTACATTACTATCCGGCCATACAGTAGTATACTAATGTGATATTGTTAAATTGTTGTTTATAGTATATAAATACATTGTAACGCATTCTATGCACCAGGGAAATGGTTCCGAATGGTCGGGCTTTTAGCATTTCCCATAGGAAAGGCTAAACGCCGAAGTTTTCGTGACCAGTGACACAAGGGAATGGCCCGCACGCACGGCAGAATATGACAGTTACGCATAGCGTGCACGTACGCGCAACGAAACACACGCACACGTACGCATACACACGTAAACAAACACACGCACGCGCACACACATAGAGTCTACACGCACACACACACGCGCGCGCGCGCGTGACTAATAATTAAAACCTGTCACATAATTTTCATAATTGACAATGGTTATGAAAATAATAATAATGACGTCGAACGCGTGTCCATACACAGAATATAGTAGACCTCGACCATTTGTCAAGAACGCTCGTTTTTCACCCTAGTATGCAAAGGCCAAAAAATGAGTTTTCCGGACCCGTGATACTATATAGGGAATGACGAAAATTTAAATAATACGTCATTAAATAGTGTAGCATTGTTCGATATAATATACAAGTATAAGATACAAGGCGTATGATGTATGGACTAAAAAAGGGGTCCCGAATGGTCGGGCTTTTAGCATTTCACCATAGCAAAGGCGAAATATCCGAGTTTTCGGGGCCAAGTAGTGACACTAAGGAACGATGATGTTATAATTTTTCTTGATGGAAAGTAACAAATTACGTCATTATCATACTATGGCATTGTTCAGTATAGAGTATATACAATGCCTATATATATGATGCATGGACTAAAAAAGGGGTCCTGAATGGTCGGGCTTTTGGCTATCACCCTAGCAAAGGCTAAAAGCCCGACTATTCGGGACCATGCAGTGACATAAGGGAACGATGATGTTATATTTGTTCTTGTTGGAAAGTAACGAATTACGTCATTATCATACTATGGCATTGTTCAGTATAGAGTATATACAATGCCTATATATATATGATGCATGGACTAAAAAGGGGGTCCCGAATGGTCGGGCTTTTAGCATTTCACCATAGCAAAGGCGAAATATCCGAGTTTTCGGGGCCAAGTAGTGACACTAAGGAACGATGATGTTATATTTTTTCTTGATGGAAAGTAACAAATTACGTCATTATCCTACTATGGCATTGTTCAGTATAGAGTATATACAATGCCTATATATATGATGCATGGACTAAA
Source organism: Paraescarpia echinospica (assembly GCA_020002185.1). Classification (NCBI taxonomy): domain Eukaryota; kingdom Metazoa; phylum Annelida; class Polychaeta; order Sabellida; family Siboglinidae; genus Paraescarpia; species Paraescarpia echinospica. Next base: position 4,318,682 of record CM034538.1, on the reverse strand, counting down.
AAAGGGGTCCCGAATGGTCGGGCTTTTAGCATTTCACCATAGCAAAGGCGAAATATCCGAGTTTTCGGGACCAAGTAGTGACACTAAGGAACGATGACGTTACATTTTTTCTTGATGGAAAGTAACAAATTACGTCATTATCCTACTATGGCATTGTTCAGTATAGAGTATATACAATGCCTATATATATGATGCATGGACTAAAAAAGGGGTCCCGAATGGTCGGGCTTTTGGCTATCACCCTAGCAAAGGCTAAAAGCCCGACTATTCGGGACCATGCAGTGACACAAGGGAACGATGATGTTATATTTTTTCTTGTTGGAAAGTAACAAATTACGTCATTATCCTACTATGGCATTGTTCAGTATAGAGTATATACAATGCCTATATATATATGATGCATGGACTAAAAAGGGGGTCCCGAATGGTCGGGCTTTTAGCATTTCACCATAGCATTGTTTAGTATATAAAGTATATGTAAGGCAAAAGATGCATAGACTAAAAAACTGGTCCCGAATGCTCCGGCTTTTAGCATTTCCCCTTAGCAAAGGCTAAAAGAACGAGTTTTCGGGACCAGTGACACAAGGGAACAACAATATGGTATATCTACTCTTGTTGGATAATAAAAAATTCGTTAGTATCGTTCTGTAGCATTTTTTCACTATATCTAAATATAAGGCCTAATATGGGTGTACTAGAAAAGTGTTCTCGAATGGTCGGGCTTTTAGCCTCTCCTCCTTGGAAAAGCTAAAAGTCCGAGTGTTCGGGACCTAGTTACACCTGGGAATGAGCCGCACGACAGAATAACGTACATAATGTATAGCGTGCTTAACGCAAAATGTCTTAAATTACTGTTTTGTTAGTTTAGTATGGATGTGATACATATAAAGTTTCTCTAATAGTCTAATTGTATGTCCACTTGAAACTATTTCCTGCCGTGGCGCTGCACAGCGCCATGCGAGTGCTAAATATAGGTACACGTTTTGCGGTTGACGTCACGTTCCCGAATGGGCACAGTCACGCCTTGATATTGCAGTTGACCCGTCAACACTGACGATGTGGACTTTGTCACACCTCGCCAACTGGCAACGACCAACACCACAGTTAGGCGACATGGCACACCAAGGTAGGACTCGGGAAAGTCTTCTCAAACACACACCTCAATTTATAAACGCACCAAATACGCACGGGGTAGAGATTGTTTGCAGTGGCAATATACACTAAGAGATATATAACATTTTAGTTTCAACGTTTGCGTAGTGCCAAAACCATAATAACCTTATTTCATTTTGGGACATATTGACCTTCGTAAAGTGAGTGCAGGCCAGTCGGTGACAGGCGACTCTCGTTTGGGTAGTCGGATTGTCGCGTTGCGTTCAGGTTGTGTCATCTCTTTTCCATTCCCGATCAGTCCCGGCCCGTGGCACAGTGTTGCAGTCGTAATTCAGGGTTTTTTCAGATCTATAAAAGAAATAGTACCTATTATTACAAACACAAATATATAATTACGTTGAATGGTGAAGCACAAGTGAACAGAGATGGCGGCGGGTTTTGCTTTTCGAACCATCGCATGAAGTTTTACAAAAAGCAAACAACGCCGCTCTCACAATAATAATAATATATTTCAGATAGAGGTAATAATGATGGCTAAATAAACATACATTTTCTAAAAAAATTCTTATAAATTAATATTAGTAAATACAAATAAATACAGTAATTAAATAAATATACTAAAATAATTATCTTAGCTTCTATGTAGAAATAAGACATTGCAAATTCATTTAACTGAACTAATGCACATGTAGGTATAAAATAAATAGGTTAATTAATACATAAGATATATAACACTAATCAATGGAGAAATAAAATTATGCCACATTGGACAAGAAAGAGAGTCGAAAAAATTAGTCTTTAAGTGTGCCTTGAAAGTAGAGAGACAATCAGACGTTTTAATGTTATTAAGCAGTGTTCCACAAAGTCGCCGCGGCGACCGCAAACGAACTGTCCCCAGCTTTGACACGCTATTGCATCAATATTCGGGGCATCGCCATGCACAGCTTTATATGTAAACACACACACACACACACACACACACACACACACACACACACACACACACACACACACACACACACACACACACACACACACACACACACACACACACACACACACACACACACACTCCCTCCCTCTCCCCTTCCTCCCTCCCTCCCTCCCTCTCTCTCCCCTCCCTCCCTCTCCCTGATTTTCTATAATTGCAAGTTGTGTTTATTTTGATGTTCATTTAATTATTATAAAATGGTGTGATTGTGGTGTCTATTGGTTAAAGATGTATTGTCACCTGTAGGTGACAAACATAGAAAATTAATATTCTGGACAACTATAGAGTGAAATATCCTACACTTTATTGATATCAAATGCAATCTACTGTTCTTTTTACGCTTGCCATGCCTTGTGAAGACATGGTACTATGTAAATCAATTGTATCAATATAGACTAATAATTACATATTCACAATATAGTTGACACTTGAAACAACCAAATGTCAACCATTAGAAGAGTTGCTATACACAAGAAATCTGTAATTTTTGAATCATTCTAATGTCATCAGCATATAGTAGAACATTCATTTTCTACATCATCATCACTAAGGTTGTTGTAAATTCCACCAGCTGCCATGTCAAGTCCGTTATAATTATGACTAACAGTGTTCAAAATTATTCATGTAAATAGCAAATAACAAAGGACACAAGTTTTCTCCTTGCCATACCGCTACATCACATGAGAAGAAGGCTGACACAGCCTGGCCCTGTTTTATACATGATTTAGCATTTTTGTACATGTTGTATACAACTTTCAACACATTACTATTAATGCTGCATGAAATTATCTTAGACCACAGTGAGGACCGGTCTACTAAATCAAATGCTTTCTTATAATCGATGAAGGCACAATAAAGCCTTTTGCGTCGACACAAATACAATTCAACCAATACCCTTATTTGAACACTGCCTGTTCTTCACATATTACATTCGCTTTGTTTAGGTATGTGGTCAGTCTGGCGTTCTGAACAATCGCTAAGGATTAATGAACACTTGTGCACAATGTCACCCACTTGGCAGGTTTGATCTATTCAGCAATGAGGACACTGCTTAGGCCTCACTCTGGACACTGTCACTCACAGTGTTGTGTATTGTCTTAGTTGGTGCATTGAGCTAATCAACTTGACCATGAATCAGTGGTGGCTCTGGTAACTTTAGAGGATGGAGGATGAATCCAGTTGTTGGCAGTGCACAGTGAACACTAGTGCTGAGAGGATAGATTATCACCTACCAGTCTCCAAAGCTCTATATTTTCAAAAAACTGTTCTGTAACTTTTTTCTAATTTTGCATAGATGTATCTTAGGCTACTGCCACCATACACAAGACATCTGTATTTGATTGAATCATTCTAAGAGCACCTCAGGGCCATCCAAAATGCAAAATTGTCCTTCTGTTTCTCTGCTGCTCCCTCCTGCAGTCCCACTGATCTCTATTTATAACAGACAGACAGACAGACATACAATATTTTTGTTACCATCATAAGCACATAAACTACAATATAATATTCATTATAAGGTTAGGGAGGCTCCCATTAAGACAATTATATGCAGCTATCATGGGAGCCACCCTACTGATGTAACTGGATAATGGACTTTGCCCTGATCACTTACTCGGCTGTAAATGTGTGCATTGGTCTAGCCAGGTTAATTTTCTTTAGTGTACCTTTTGTTCTCAAATAATCTGTCCTCTTAGTTTTACACATGAAGACATAATCTGGCATAACTTGATAAGTTTTTGTAGCAGCACATTTGTACTTCCAAAGTATCATTGCAACATAACATACATACTGTATGTAATATTTCCATGCATATGTAATGTAAAACTTCAACAGCAGTTTTCTTCATTTTCACTTTTTGACCCCTACCATGTTCAATGCGCCATAACTTCGCCAATTTTTGTAGCAGTCATAATTTTTGAAACTGTGTAAAAGCACCCTACCCAACCTTTACAAGAATAAAAGAAAACAATGTTACAATTTTTCTGACTTATCACTCATTTGGTCAGCCGGGGTCACATATAGACGTATTAGTCCAAAGGACTTCAGGGCCACTTGGCCCATTTTTTAGTATTTTTTATTATAAATTCGGCGTACAATTTTGTATATCTCAATAATAAAATTATCTGTTATTGTTGAACTAAGTGTAGAATATCGCTTTTTATACAGTGTATATACTTCATGTTAAAATTATGGGGGTACCCTAACGATTGTTTCAGACCTCAGGGGGTACTCGGGGAGAAAAAGATTGGGAACCGCTGGTCTATGTTCTAGGGCAGTGTGCGTGCGTGCGTGCGCGCGCGCATGCGTGTGTGTGTGGCTGGCCTGTGTACCCTCTAGTGTACGTGGGTTGTACTACTATGTAGACGTGAACGCCAACAAGACCGGGCCGTGCGTGTACCGAGCCTACGACGACGGCTATGTGGTGCGGGCGATGACGCAGGGCGATGTCGGCGTTGTCGTCGAGTGGTACAGTCACATGGGCGCCACCTGCCCCCACGACCTCGCCATTACCCTCGCTGCCTTCCCGCCCGGGCCGGGCTTCTACATCGGAGAACTCGACGGCCAAGTAAGGCGGCCTTTATGTGTGCGTGCGTGCGTACGTGCGTGCGTGCGTGCGTGCGTGCGTGCGTGCATGTATGCATACAGTGTTAACTAGTAGGTGTACGGATGTCATCGCTGTTACAGTAGGCCAACTTTGTTAAACTAGTAGTCATGTTGTTATTGTCATGCTGACTTTTCCTTGTGGTTGTTGTCACGAGATCATTGACGCACCGTTCGTTCCAGGTCATCGCCTCGGCTATCCGCATCCCGTGGTCTGAGCGCGTCTACTACGGCTCACTGTACTACGTGGCGGAGACACATCGTCGACGTGGCTATGGGACGAGACTTCGCGATCAGGTAAGACCACAGAGTTACATCATTAATCATTCCCCTATAGACTAGCGTGTTCTATTTATATATATGGGTAAGACCAACCTCAGCCGAGTGCCGACTGGCCATAATCGCAGTGGCGCTATTCCACGGGATGGCGGGCCCTAAGAGAGGTGGCATCGTGGCGGAGTGTGGCATCGTGGCGGAGTGGAGGAGGAGGGCGTGGTGGAGGGGTGGTGGAGGGGTACGTGGCGTTAAATTTTCTCCAGGTGATGTTTATGTGCATATGTAAGGCATAGGAATATTTGGCACCAGTAGATCGCGTAGTGATAAATAGCATCCAGTAGTTAAATATGTTTCGTTTGTTGTCGTAACACGAGCCTTATAGTTAGAGTACATAATTATAATTTGCTGTTTCAGACCTATGACCAAGTATAAGAGTAAGTAACTGTATAAGAGGAAACTGTTTTACGACAGATAATTGTTTATGTCTGTGGGAAGCAAACAATTTTATAATTATGTGTATATAGACATATATAGACATATATAAACATACATAACACCTGGATAAATGAAAGCGCGACAGTCGGAGCTGGTGCTAAATATATTCCCCTGGATACGCGCACGCGCAGAAACGTCACCCGGATATTATTTGACACCCGAATAAACGTAAGCACGACACCGTGACGGAGTGTCGTACCGTGGTGGAGGTGTGGCACCGTGACGGAGGGTTGGTACCGTGACGGAGGGGTGGCATCGTGACTAGGGGTGGCACCGTGACTAGGGGTGGCACCGCGACGGAGGGATGGCACCGTGACGGAGGGATGACACCGTGACGGAGGGTTGGTACCGTTACGGGGGTTGGTACCGTGACGTGGGGGTGGCATTGTGACGGATGGGTGGTACCGTGACGGAGGGGTACATCAACAGGGATGTTACATGTAGCTTAGTATCAGGACAGCAAAGGCACGGCAGTTCAAAACATTCCCCCAAACAATCCCTTTTAGAGAAGCATTTCTACATATGATCATGTGGATTTATCAAATGCACTTATCCATAGTGTAATTAATTATTAGTAGCAGTAAGTGTTTATTATATTTTAATTAACAAATTTGTTTTAATGTTTAATACATCTATAATACACTTTTTAATTGTTTATACACACTTGACACTTGTTTAGGTAGATTAAAAACTATGTTCAATTTCATCATCGCCAGGTAGCGCGGGAACATGTTGGTAACAATATCCTTGCTGTTGACGCTGCACTCGGCAAAGTTGCCGCCGACAACCGCGACAAGTTTGGCTACGTGGCAGCCTCGTTCGTGACAAGACGCATGCAGGTCGTCGTTCGTGATGACGTCACAGCCGACTCCACCATCTACAAAAATGGCGGCATTGTCCCGGTAGGTAGGCATTAATTCTGTACATTGTAACTATTGTTTATAACACAACTATAGAATCACGATAATGTACTTGTATGTTGCATGGAGTCTGTGAATAAAGCAATTATTATTATTATTATGAAGTAGCTCAGCATGACCGGTGACAGATTTTATCTTCACTCCTCTTCTGGCAGCACGCACGAGCTAAGGACCTTCGCTGTCCACCCCCTCTGCGACACGTGACGTATCTGTACCAGTCATTCCAGCGCTCCTCTAGTCGCGTGCGGAGAACTCTGGTCGTGTTACGTACGGTCGTGTTGCGTACGGTCGTGACAGACAGAACTGGTGCTTGTGAAACACGGTCGATATAGGAGTGAGGGCGCAGTAACGGTCTTCCAGATCTCGAAAGGAGTAGTAAACGTTAAGGTCGTTGAGAACGCTGAAGTGCTCTCTACCACGTCCCGCTCTTTTGTTCAGTTTTTGGTAAATTAGCCTAGCAGTTGTCTTCGAGTGTAACTGTCACAGCTTTCCTGTTCCGCAGCCACCGAGTTTCCGACAGAAATATCACCGTGTTCGGTTGAGAGTGGGTCGCATTAATGCGCTTCGCTTTCTCCTTGCCTGCGTGGTGCACCGGTTCATCGATGAACTCCTCTCGTCAAGTCTTGGAGATCGTTATTGCTGTTACTGGGCTTGCCCATTCTTCATGGTCTCCACCATCAGGGCTTGCCCATTCTTCATGGTCTCCACCATCAGGGCTTGCCCATTCTTCATGGTCTCCACCATCAGGGCTTGCCCATTCCTAATCTTTGCTAAAAAATCCGCTTCGCCGTTTTAAGGTATATATAATAATGATGTTTGTATTTCAGACTATCAGTCAGTAGGCGTATGTCCATATAAAAATAATAAAGACATCGATAAAAACAATATATTTAAAAAGTATACCAAGCTAGGACCCACATATGCCGCAATTTAAGCTTACGGTACATGCCACTAAGTTAGTAGATCATAGGATACACAGAGACGTCGATCGTCAATCCTAGTCATTATGCTAAAATAGCTTCTCTGGTAACACGTTTATATGAGTTGACATTAGCATAGCCTGACATTATTTATTCGTTCGTTTGGCCCATCACATGTATGTGTGTACGTTTGTTGTTCTGTCCAGGGCTACATGTATATCGACAATCTAGGCATATTGCTCAATATCGTGTATAAATTGTTATAGGCAACGACCAATTACTGTAAAACAGCTTTTACACACTTTACCCACAGAGCATACGTGTAAATATTACTGAAGTCGGCAGCATATAGCTTATTCTTTATATCAGTTGAGCAAACGTGAAATGTTTTATGTACCATGTTACCCTTAGCCTTATCCTTACTGGTGGATTGCCCAAATTGCACCATAGGCACGTGCCGGGGGCCCACGAAGGCCAGGGATTCATGAAAATAGCCGAACATGTTTTGTGAACTTATATTCCTGAAATCCAGCTAGCAAGTCATGATTTGATGGCTACTGCATAACTTCCATTGATACTTCGTTGGCCCAATGAGTTTTGCAAGCAGGGAATCGATACTCGTGTTGTAGGAACTGCAGGCCTATATTTGATTTTTTAACATACATTATTAAGGCGTTACTATATAACTTACCATACAGAAGACTTTTTTTAACAGCAACAGATTCTACCCCGAAATACCAACTTGAATGGTGATCACCACAATTTAAAAAAACCCACCATATTTGGGGTTAAAAGGAATAAAAACATATATTGCTTGAATTCATGTTATATTACATTCTGCTATCTATTTCACGTCCACCAAGCAAAAAAAGCAAAAAATTCAATGAATTAGAAATTTCACATTTTATGCTGTACATCCGGACATTTTCGAATATGCATATTTTTGGCGCGCTTTTCGGGATGCCGAGATGTGACGTCACTTATAACTCAAACTCGCATCAGGCCGACCCTTTCCATGCATTCAGAGCATGTTTACAAGTATAGTTTTTGGGTCGAAACGAGCGTCATAATGAGTTATTGTGCAATTTTCCGACGTAATACAAACACTAGTCATCATAGAGGAACAAGCAGTTATCTTACGGTTCCACATGAATCCAATTTTATTCAAAACAACGTATGCGAATGGGCCTACAAATCGACTAGGTTTCGCCGAGCGTGGGCTCGTTTTCAGAATAATTATATCGAATGCAACCAGCGGGAGATAATCTACTCCAATAAACATACATAGCAAACATATATTGTATCCAGCTACATAAAGTAACGTGTATAATCTCATAATATCACTAGAATATCGATATATGAAGGAATTGTACAATTTACCATAACAATTTATATCAGTTAGAGAGTTTCCGCTGGTCCCGATGGCTCAGATGGTAAACGCGTTGGTTACTTGTCATTTATTTTACAACCGGGCGACGCCGGTTCAATCCTGACAGCATGCAAACTATTGATTTTCTTTACACTTTTTTGTTTATGTTTTCACGAAGTAATATAAACAAAATAATTTAGTATATAGTATGATGCACTGTTTGTAAATAATTTTTATTTTTGTAGTCATTATTTATTCGCCACAAAAATGAAAATATGGTCATTATATAACGATGTTTCAATATTTTATTTATCCAAACAAATATAATGTAATGGATATATAATTTATTAATTGTAAATATATTGTACAGTAATATATTGCAATTATATATGTGAAAAAGATTGTGATCTGTCTGGATAAATACAATTTAGAAACATCGTTATATATAATGACCATATTTTCATTTTTGTGGCGAATAAATAATTACTACAAAAATAAAAATAAATATTTACAAACAGTGCATCATAGTATACTAAATAATTTGGTTTATATTACTTCGTGAAAACATTTAAAAAAAAGTGTAAAGAAAATCAATAGCTTGCATGCTGTCAGGATTGAACCGACGTCGCCCGATTGTAAAACGAATGCCAAGGAAGCAACGCGTTTACCAAATGAGCTATCAGGGCCGGTAGAAATTCGCTGACTGATTTCAGTTGTTATGATAAATAAATTGTACAACTACTCCTTCACACATCGATATTCTAGTGATATTATGAGATTATACACGTTACTTTCTGTAGCTGGATACGATATATGTTTGCTATGTATGTATATTGGTGTACATTATCTCCCGTTGGTTGCATTCGATATAATTATTCTGAAAACGAGCCCAAGCTCGGCGAAACCTAGTCGACTTGTACTACAAGTTGTAGACTCATTCGCATTCATTGTTTTGAATAAAATTTAATTCATGTGGAACCGTAAGATAACTGCTTGTTCCTCTATGATGACTAGTGTTTGTATTACATCGAATTATTGCATAACAACTCATTCTGACGCTCGTTTCGACCCCAACATTATCCATGTAAACATGCTCTGAATGCATAGAAAGGGTCGGCCTGTTGCGAGTGTGAGTCATGTGTGACGTTGAGATACCACGTGATCGCCTAGCTCTTTAAATTTGTATTTTCCGCGGGAATCGCTACACAGACGGGTTTAAAACCGAATTTATGCTACAAATGTATTTTTCTGTATTTTTTTAATGTTCTCGAATGTTACATGCAATATCAAACTTTCTGTACACATGGAAAACGGATTTTAGCTAATGCCTTGTTTTTATTTCCTTTAAGCCCGGATCCGACGCCAATGAAGTCAACCTTTAACATGATATCCGAAACTTCATTATTATTATATTCTGTTTGATGCTGCCGAAAATGCGTCATGCGAGCACAGGGTGAACATCGTCTTCCTCCTTGTTACCACCAGCAGGCTATCCTCTAAACGTTGTCGAACCCGTACGATGTTCCCGATTCCGCCCGCCATTGTTTCTTTCGATTTACAAGGGATATCCTCTTTCTACGTCGATGAACTAATAAACGGCGTCAATTTATTTCATAATCCCCCAGTATTCAGCAAGTGTAATAAGATTATGTTTTCATTTATTTATTAATGGACGGGTGAACTGTGGAATTAAACGGGGGAAGACCTGTTTGGAATTTCTTCTTAGTGTTATTATTGCACACAATATATGTGCATAGTTTCGTTTGCGCTGCACACCCTGCGACAGCGAGCAGGTCATCAACAATATTTACGTCGTGTTGCAGGTGGCTGAGGTTCCCTTCGACCAACTCCTAGCCTACGACGACCTGTGTTTCATCGGCCGTGGCAACCCCGTACGAGCCGAGTTCCTGCGCCAGTGGGTCGCCCTGCCCGGCGGCGCAGCCTACGTGGCCCTGGATAACGGCCTGGTGGCGGGCTACGGGTGTCGGCGGCGGTGCATTGACAAGCAGCCCCGCACACACCTAATTGGCCCCTTGTACGCGGACTCCGCCGCCGTCGCTGAAGCCTTGCTGCGCCGGCTGTGTGCTGACGTCGTTGGAGAGACCGTTGTCCTACAGTTCTGGTGAGTGTCTATGTTGGTGTTCTCCTCCTGTTTCCCTGTCTGACTAGGGTGGGTCTGGCCTCGATTCTGAGCCTCAATTTGTTTTCCCCTCATTGAAATGCTCTCTCCACCAACCGTCTCCATTCCCTCTATATTTTGCTTTCGTTTTCCACTCCTCCTAATCCTTCCAAACCTCTCTTTACACTGTCCTCCCATTGCAGTCTAGGTCACCCTAGCATCCTTAAATCTGTTAAACTCCAGCAGCCTGCGGGCGCATCAGCTCATGAGTATTGTTCACAATCAGAAAATACCCCTTCGTCGTTTTCACCCTCCCAATGTGGCGAGACATTTTTATTATTCCGTAAAGGTCACTAATTCATATCGAGTAGTTACCTAATTAGCCATTTCATTTCTTGCTACTGAGTGGCATCCGTTTACTTCGCTTAGACGTTTCATAGTTAATTCCCGGGTTGTTTCCGAATGTAGGACGAAGAACAAAGCGGCACTAGCGATGACAGAGAAGTTTGGTTTCGAGGAAGTGTTTCACGTCGCGCGGATGCACGTGAACGGCGACCCTGGAGAATATAAGGACCGGGTGTTTGCGCTGACGTCGATAGATGTGTGCGGCTTCTAGATTTATAGCCCAATGGACAGGTGTTAGCACACACGAGTCCTGTTAAGGGTTCACTGGTTGCAATCGTAAATGTTCAAGTATTGTCTTATAAGGGCAATTATCGCGAAATGTGTACATTTTCGCACACACAAATCAAATGCTCTGCAGAAACAATGCCCTTACAATTTTACATTATATTTTGATTAAAAACTAATTACCATATTTATCTTGACCAGTTCCATTTCATTAGACTTCAGTATTTTTTTTTTGAAATGTAGGCAGCGTTCAACATATGATAAGTGCGGGGCTCGATCGTTTATCGAATCCGCAACCGCGTTGGTTCATGCGTTTGTGGATATAGTCTTCTGGTACATTCAAGAAATACCATGGGCTGCACTGACAGTGCGTTGCTGGTAAACATGCCCTCAAGGTGGGATCCTCCTTTTGGGTTAGACGAAAAGACTCGAGACAATGGACGAAACAAAGACCGAGGCAATGGGCAAGACATTGGACGAGATAACAGACGACAACAGACGAGACAACGTACAAGATAACGTACGAGACAACAGATGAGACAACGGACGAGACTACGCACATGAGAACAGACGAGACAACGGCCGAGACATTGGACGAGAAAACAGGGAGTCAACAGAATACTACGGACGAGACAACAGACGAGATAACAAACGGCAACGGACGAGACAACGAACGAAACAACGGACTGTATCGTTTTGTTGTTATATATGTAAAGTAATTTCGGACGCGTGTTTTATAAAGACGACTGGTTTATTTGAACATCTCCATGCAGACCCGCTACACGAGGCTCGGTCAAGGACTCCTGAAATCACGTGATGGTGTCACCTGTCTAAACTATGCCAAGTTAGTGGGAACATAGAAATACCGTAGCGCTACCTAGCGATTATACTAAATTTAAATGACATATCGCCATATCTCCTTTCTTAACAATGTACGCATGTACTAGTCATTAAGTAAGTGTCCTTGAAGTATACTGTGGATACTTGCTACAGTCCGTAAAGTGTGATAAATGGTAAAAAAAATGTATAACACCTACAGTTCGTAGTCTACTTGTCACTTGGGTTTAACTCTATCTCGGGTAGATCTTCGTAGCATCGGTATAGGTGGAGTGGGTTGGTTGGGTGTCCCTGGGCCGTCTCGGTGCCGGCACGGGTCGTGGCAGCGTGCTGTATGACTCCGGACCGTAGTGCACGTCAGCTGGTTCGGTCGTCTGGTTTCGCTGAAGTGGCTCGTCCTGATGCGTCGACTCGATGTCATCAATAGCCGTGTCCATGTTTGGCAGTTCAGCTGTCGACCGCAGTTGACGACGGTTGCGACGGTAGCGCGCGCCGTTCACCTCAACCTCGTAGGATCTGTGTCCCAACACACGGCGACAAAGCCCCAGTGACCAGCGTCGATCACCTGGTAACCTCATTCGGATGTTGTCACCAGCGTTTAGCTCCGAGGGCTTCTTCGTGCCTCGGTTGTAGTGTTTTGTCTGAGCTTCCTTCTGTGAGGCCAGCTTCTCTTCTGTTGAAGGTGGTATCGCTGGGCGTAATAGCTCCTCAGTTGTCGGCAGGAGGGTCCTTGTACGCCTTCCCATCAGCCGTTGTACCGGCGATGTTCCGATATACTCGCTCGGGGTGTTCCTCCAGTCTAGCAGCGCTAGCAGTGGGTCTTTGTGGTCTTCTCGTGCTATCTTGAAGAGTGCTTTACGCGTCTTCACCGCGTTTTCCGCTTTGCCGTTCGATTGCGGAAACCTCGGGCTAGAAGTGATGTGCTTGATCTTCCATAGTTTCACAAATTCCTTGAAGTCATCACTTGCGAATTCCGGTCCGTTGTCTGTCATCATAACAGAAGGTATTCCATGTCGAGCGAATTGCGCTTTTAACTGGTTTATTACAGACCGTGACGTTTTCTTGTGTAACTCCGCTACCTCGAAGTAGTTGGACCAGTAATCGACTATGATGATGAACGACTGTCCGTTGAACTCGAACAGATCTCCTCCTAACTTCTCCCGCGGACGAGATGGCAGTTCGTATGGATGCAGGGGCTCACGACACTGCTGTGGCGTGAATGTCTGACAAGTGCTGCATCTGGACACATAGTCTCTGACGTCAGCACTCATCCCCGGCCAGTACAGCACTTCTCTGGCTCGTCGAACGCATCCCCCCATTCCAATGTGGCTGCTGTGTATCTGCTGCAGCATATCCTTTCGCAGTGACCTCGGAACGACCAGCTGCTCGCCTCGAAACACTGGTCCTTCGGCTTCAACCAGGCTGCTGCGCTCGTCATAATATGGCGATGCTGCTGGCGGACATTCTCTTCTCGCAGGCCATCCCTGTCGTATGATCTTGATCAGCGCCTGAGTTTCTTCGTCTGCGGCCACTTTCTCCCTGAACTCGTCTCGTTTCGTCTTGGTTACCGAGATGTTCTCGTGGCTCACTGATTCTAGTGCGCGAATCTCACAGTTCTCATGCTGGCCGCCCTCTGTTGTGTCTCTGTAGGCACGGCTGAGCGTGTCGGCGATATGCATTAGTGGACCTCGCTTGTACTGTACATCTAGGTTGTACTTCTGTAGAGCGAGACACATGCGCTGTAGCCTCTTCGGTGACTTGTGAATCTCTTTCTTGAATACTGTCTTCAGCGGTTCGTGATCTGATTCAATGGTGACCACGTCTCGCCCATAGATGTACTGATCGAACTTGACACACGACCACACGATTGCTAAAAGTTCTTTCTCTATTTGGGCATAACGTGTCTCTGTGTCGGTCAGAGCCCGCGAAGCGTATGAGACTGGCTGTCCGTTCTGCATTAACACGGCTCCCAGACCACGTTTGCTCGAATCACACAGGATCGTGACCGGTTGCTTGACGTCATAGTAGCGCAATACTGGTGCTTTGGTGACAAGCTGCTTAATGGCATCAATCGCTGCTGTGTGCGAGTTTGTCCAGTTGAACTCTGCGTCTTTGTCATCAAGTCTCCTTAGAGGTTCAGTCATCTCCGAGAGTCGTGGCAGGTACTTAGACAAGTAGTTCACCATGCCTAGAAATCTCTTCAGAGCGGTCACATCGCCTGGCTCCGGCATCTCTCTGATTGCCGATATCTTCGTTGGATCGGGTTTCAGGCCGTCCGGCGTCAGTATGTGACCCATGAAGGGGACGCTTGCTTGTCCTCGCTTCACTTTGCTGCGGTTCAGCTTCCATGCTCGGCACTTCTCGAAGAATGCGCGCTCATTGTCTTCTAGACTCTGATTTACCTCTTGCTCCGTCTTGCCGAATCCCGCTATTAGAAAATCGTCTGCGATGACCTCTATTCCGTTAAGGTCTTCAACGAATTCGTGCATCGTTCTCTGCCAGACTTCCGGCGCTGAGCTTATTCCGAAAGGCATGCGTGTCCAACGAAACCTTCCAAAGAGCGAGTTGAAAGTCGTTTTGAAGCTCGACTCCTCGCCCAGACGCTTCTGTCAGAATCCCTCCTTGGCATCGAACACGCTGAACATCTTTGCATCAGTCAGACGTGTCGCGACTTCCTCGATCGTCGGCATCTGGTAGTGTTCGCGACAGATCGCTCGGTTTAAGTCTCTTGGGTCGATACAGATCCTCAACTTATCGGGCTTGACGACAACAAGTATGCTCGACACCTAAGCTGTAGGCTCGGTGACTGGCTTGATGATTCCTCGCTGCACCATCTCATCAAGTTTCTCCTTGATTCTCGCTCTCAACGGCACTAGCACACGACGAGGTGGGTGTATCACGGGTGCAACACTCTCGTCTGTGACGATGTGGTATTCGCCAGGCAGCTCGCCCAGACCTTCAAAGACATCTTTAAACTCTGTGAGTAGATCGTTTTTTTCTTTCACTGCTGCTCGCACCGCTTTCCTCAGCGATGATCGTGGGGCTGGATGTGGACTGTCACTGTAGCCTGACGACACGCGCGTTCCTGACGTGTCGCTCACTGCGTGCACGTTTCTGTCGCTGTCGTTGATCGTCACGAAACCCATCTCTGTGCAGGTCTTCAATGACAACAGTGGCATAAAGTCATCGTTCGTGATGTTGAAGGTCAAATTGCTTTGTTTGCCTTGTCGCCATACCGGAAGTGTCACCCAACCAAGTATCTGGTACTTTTCTCCAGTGTACGTCCTGATGTACTTGTGGGTACAGTGTTGCAGCTTCTTCATTTGGCGGTCCCTTGTCGCTCTGCAGTACGTCTCTCGTGGAAGCACGTTGCATTCTGCTCCAGTGTCCATTTGGAACAGAACCCGGCTACTTGGTCTCGGAGATCCAACTTCCACTGTGATGACTGCCTTCGACGCTCTGTCTTCAACAAGACCGACGAAGAAGATTTTCTTTGTCGTGCGGACGGTTGACGCCGTCGCCCTGCACTTGAGCTGGAAATGGTTCTTCTTTCCGCACTTACGGCACGTTTGGCCGTATGCGGGGCACTCTCTTTTAGCATGGTGGCGTCCACAGTACTTGCGGTTCGGTGTGGTGAACCTTTGCTGTGTGCGATTATGTGGTGTGCTGGCTGCTTGTCGCGTCTGCCGTTTCCTGACGAAGCTGACATCCTGCGTGACACCGTGCATAACCTGTAGCTGAGCACTCGTTTGCTCGGCTGCCTTGTAGATGTCGATGGCTTTCTCCAGGGTGAGGTCATTCATGCGCAACAGCCGCTCACGCATCTTGTCGTCACGCAAACCTAACACAAGCCGATCGCGGATGATCTCATCTGGTGTGATGTCTTCATGTGCACAGTTCTTCGCGATGGTTCGTAGATCCGTGACGTAAGCTGATATCGTTTTGTCGACCGCCTGGTTCCGGTTGTTAAACCGATACCGTTCGTAGATCACTTGTGTGCGTGGCTCACAATATCTATCAAACTGCGCTAGCACATCGGTTACACACTGTTCATTTTGACTGTCCACCCAAGTGAATGTGTCATACACTTTCGCCGCATCCTCTCCTATCACAGACAGAAGTGTGGCGACGCGAATTAAGCCTTCTTGCTTATATATGCCAGTAGCTATTTCATAGCGCTGCCATATTTTACGCCATTGCTTCCAGTTTGTGGCCAGATTATTGTCCATAATCAATGGTCGCGGGGGTGGTATGTTTGCGGGGGTATCAACATCGCCGTTGCACTTGCCCCACACCCGGTAGTGTCGGCTGTGTTTGACTCGGCCATGCTGTACAATCTGTGTTGTAGTAGAATTAAAATGTCACGTACCTTTGGTTGTCGCACGAGTCACAACAACGCTCGACAAGCCTACCGCGATGTCTGCATTGCGCTGCCAGTCGGCGTGATGTCACAATCACGGCGAAAATGTTCAAAGTTCACTTTTGCAAGCTGCGTGCTTCAATGCAAAGTTCGTCAATAACACATGCTGATCCTGGTTCGTTAACCGACGATATGACGGGACATCTGACACCATGTGTCGTTTTGTTGTTATATATGTAAAGTAATTTCGGACGCGTGTTTTATAAAGACGACTGGTTTATTAACTTTATACAATAATGCGTGAGCGTCATAAATTCGTGCCAGTGTAGCGCATTACCCAGGTAACATCTTAGAATTTTAGCGTATGAACGCGTGAACAGTGTCAGTGTAAATTCTTGCCAGCTGAATACATTACCATTATCTTTTACTTTCTGACCTAACCATGAAAACGACCACCTACAGCCGCCAAACTTCTCCTCACATATCTTACATACATATATACACACTACGTTACAAAAAGAATTATTTTACATTCCTACAACGATCAAATTTCGCAAAACAAACTCAAGTAAAACTCGACTTCTACGGCGGCGACTATTCGGTGCTCCGCGGTTACCGTAAAATTTATATTGTGTCGAGCTTCACAGAAATTCCGTACAATGGCGCTATCATTACTGTACGCATGTTCGAGCGCGATACAAATATAATATATCGTTAATATATACGGGCACGTGAGTGTGTGTGCGTGTGGTAGTTATAATAATTTTTTATTGGCATTGTTTCAGTTAAAAAGTAGCTCGATTAATTAAGGCATGATTATTATCATCAGTATGGTTTGCAGGTAATGAAAGGTTTCTACTTAATGTAAAACACAAAATAAGTCTTACAAATAGCCAATAATTGTGTTCCCGTAGGTCAATTCTTTTTCAGTTGATGACCAACGCACGAGTCGGTGCTCCAACGAATTACACAATTTGGGGGGCATTCAGACTTAGGATGAATCATATATTCGTTTATGTGAATATTTTGTTAAATTGTTTATTTTTCTAAGCTGGGAAAGTCATTTCCGTAATTAGTTAATGTGACAAACTGAACTAAGAAGACGCCAATCCTCATTTCCAGATAGTGTTTTGTGTCGCCATTAAAAGTGCAGGTTTGGAACAAATTATGCACAATTTGCTGCCACTCTGTATGTAAAAGGAAACTACTTGTGATACATCAATTGGCGGTGAACACGGCAATTCGTTGTAACTGCCGCGAAATTACGACGAGTTTAACTCGGAGATGAATTTTATTGTTTAATCCATTCTTCCCACAATAACAAAAACTGCATATGTAACCATCGTAGTGAATCGCAGGTGGGCCGGTGTCGTGAGAGAATGAACAACTTTCACACAAGTCGTTTCTGGGAAGTAGTGGCCACAGCCGGGAATGTATCTCTCATTCATTACATTCCCGTAGACTTCTCTGTGAAAGTGCATATACTTGCCTATGTTGCATGTTCGTCAGACGCAAGCAATTGGAACACATTTCCTGTAGTTGTTGCTAAGGCGAAACAACAAATGATCTCAATATTGGATCTGGTTTATTGGTGAGAAGGTTGTCTTTCATTCCCATGAGCTTATTGGTATATAAGGCGATGTTTCCGACTCCTGCTTCATATCGATTTTCGGTTCTTTTCGAGATGGCTGAAGTAAATGTGAATCTGCGCGGCTTGCGTTTGAGATGTTTGGTCATCGCGACGAGATCGACCAGGAGGACAGTCACCTGGCTGCAAGCGAATCGCCTGCTTGCAACAAACCTCAACTGTCCGGCGTGCCACGTGGCATGTCGTTGGGAGGTGACGGCTGCGTTGGCCGATGGCTACGCATGGCGCTGTCCCAACCAGCCATGCCGAAAACGTCTTTCCATACGGCATGGTAGCTTTTTCGCGAAAAGCCATTTCTCGCTGCAAGATCTTGCACAATTTATGTACTGGTGGAGCATGGTCAGCGTCGGGTGTCCCACCATCCAGTCCGAACTCGGGATAGCTTCAGGGAAAACGCTGACTGGAGCAATTTCATGCGCGACATATGTGCTCAACACATCCAGATCAACCCGGTACGCATCGGTGGTGTCGGCACACAGTTGAAATCGACGAAAGCAAGTTCGAAAAAAGAAAATTCAACCGCGGACGTCGCATCGACGGGGTATGGGTGCTTGGCGGCGTCGACAGAGCTGATCATGGGGTGATTTTCCTAGTCCCGGTTCAACAGAGGGATGCCGCAACGCTGATTCCTATAATCCAGCAGTGGGTTCTGCCTGGTACGACGATCATAACCGACGAGTGGCGTGCATACGGCACCTTACAATGGAAATCTCTACAGAGTATGGGGAGTGAGGACCACAAGTTTTTAGTTTTAGTTCAAGATACATTCCTTTCTCAACATGTGCTAGAACCAACCAGGGGTGAGAATGTGTTAGACATAGTTTTGTCCTCACAGAATGAATTAGTTGACAATGTCAAGATATGTGAGCCACTGGGGAGTAGCGATCACAACCAGATACATTTTATCATCAAAATAAAATCAGAAAGGAATAGTAAAAAGCAATATAGGAGAAATTTCCACAAAGGAAGGTATAAGGACATGAGGAAATATTTAGCAAAGATAGACTGGAATAACACACTGAAAAATAAGACGGCAACAGAATGCTGGAATGTATTAAAGAGTGAAATTAAGTGCATAGTCGATAAATTTGTACCCTTCCAAAAACAAGGAAAACGGTCCAAAAAGAAACACTTATCGAAAGAAGCCATTAGAAAAATTAAGTACAAACAAATGATGTGGAAGTCATACAGATGTACTGGAAATGATGAAGACTACAACAGTTATAAAGAAGCACTTAACCAAGCTACAGCTGAAATTAGAAATTCAAAGAGAAGCTATGAACAACAATTAGCTAGTAATATAAAACATGACAGCAAGAGTTTTTATGCGTATGTTCGAAGCAAACAGAAAGTTCAAGATAAGGTCGGTCCTCTAGAAGATAGTGCTGGAAATATAATATCAGAGGGATTCTTAATGGCAGAAGACCTGAATGAGTACTTTAGTTCAGTGTTTACCAGGGAAGATATTAGTTCACTGCCAGTACCAGAGGCTAAGTTCAAGGGGGCAGATTCAGACTATTTAGGACAATTAATTGTAACCCCGGAAATGGTAGGTAAGAAAATAAGGGCTATGAAGGATAATAAATCACCTGGAGTGGATGGTATTCCACCCAAACTACTATTGGAAATTGTAGAACAAATTAGCATACCGCTTGCAACAGTTTTCAATTTGTCATTAGAAGAGGGAGTGGTTCCTTTAGAATGGAAAGAAGCAAACATTATACCGTTATTCAAAAAAGGTTCGAGAAACAAGTCAGAGAACTATAGACCAGTGAGTTTAACATCAGTGATTTGTAAATTGTTAGAAAGACTAATTAAAGATCACATGGTGGATTTTCTTGTTAAACAAAACTTGATAAACCCATCTCAACATGGTTTTTTTAAAGCGAGGTCATGCTTAACAAATATGTTATGTTTTTTGGAAGACATCACTAAGTGGGTAGATGAGGGATCACCAGTAGATATCGTCTACTTAGATTTTCAAAAAGCTTTCGACAAAGTACCACATCAAAGATTACTGCTTAAACTAAAGGCCCATGGCATAGGAAATGGTATAATAAACTGGATAGAACAATGGTTGATTGACAGAAGACAACGTGTAGTAGTTGATGGGGAGGCTTCAAACTGGAAATCAGTATTGAGTGGGGTACCACAGGGATCAGTATTAGGTCCTATATTATTCTTAATATATATCAACGATTTGGATGATGAAATAACAAGCAAGGTGTTGAAATTTGCGGATGATACAAAAGTGTTTAGAAGGATTAAAAGTGATGGAGATAGACAGCATTTACAAGATGATCTTGACAGGTTGATCAAATGGTCTGAACAGTGGCAAATGCTGTTCAATTTTGGGAAATGTAAATGCCTCCACACAGGACATGGGAACGAAGAGGTAGAATATACAATGGGGGGTACTGTACTAAGTACTACTGTAAAAGAAAAGGACTTAGGGTTAACCATTAGTGCTGATATGAAGGTTTCAGAGCAGTGCGGAATTGCAGCTTCAAAGGGAAATCAAATCCTTGGATTAATTAGGCGAAACATAACGTATAAGGAAAAAGAGCTAATAATACCGCTGTACAAAACAATAGTTATGCCTCATTTAGAATATTGTATTCAAGCGTGGAGGCCATATCGCAGGAAGGACATAGATATGCTAGAAAGAGTGCAGAGGAGAGCAACTAAAATGATACCAAAACTGAGGGATCTTAGTTACGAAATACGCCTAAAAAAATGCGGTTTAACAACACTAGAGACCAGGAGATTGAGAGGAGATCAGATAGAAGTGTTTAAAATATTGAAGGGTTATGAAAATATTGATAGAAATATTTTTTTCTCAGTTAAGAAAGATAGAAGGACTAGAGGACATGAACTTACATTGGCAAAGGAGCAGAGTAGATTGGATATAAGAAAGTTTTCATTTTCACAAAGGACTGTAAATGAATGGAACAGATTACTTGCTGATTGTGTGGGTGCTAGTAGCGTGAATATGTTTAAAAATAAAATCGACACATACCTCAGACGGGCGGGATACACATAGATAAAAGGGTCGGACTCTCGATAAGCCAAAGGGCTTCCTTGTCCACCTGCCACCTAGAGTTAATTCTCTGGGTGGCAATCTTGTTAAATCTTGTTAAATCTTACAGCAACTTGGGTACACGCATAAGACGATGAACCACAGCCAGCACTACGTGGACCCCAACGATGCGAAACTCCACACGAACACCATTGAAGGCACACGACGCAGGTGAAAAGGAAGTTCAAGAGGATGTCGGGAACGAGAAAGAATGGGCCGCTGCTTGACACCTACCTCCAAGAGTTTATTTGGCGAAGGCGCTACGGGGATGCAGCATTTCACCACATCGTGAACCACGTCGCCCAACTGTACCCTGTGTAGAGGACGAACATATCGAGAACAAAAACAACGGCTGTTTTAAGAGCCAAGAAAAAAACAACGGCTCTGTTCAGAACCAACCAAAACTTCCCCAAAAGAGATTGCTACTATGCATATATGGTGATATTGATAAGAAAAGCACTAAGATATTAATAATTATTATTTTAGAATGCGACCAAATCGTTAAAAACTTTGTATTTTTCTACCACCTTATTTCCCATCCCATATTCACATTTCGTGTAAATATCATTTATTAATTATGCTTAACAAGTAATGAATATCAAAAAATTTATTATTATTATTATTAATCCAAATCTGGTGTTAGCATTATATTTCATTAATTGAATAATAATTCGTATTAATTTTCTTATTAAAAGAACGTATTGGTGTACGTGCACACACACACACACGCACGCACACGCGCGCGCGCGCGCGCGCGCACGGAAACACAATTATTGGCTATTCGTAAGACTTATTTTGTTTTTTTCATTAAGTAGAAACCTTTCATTACCTGCAAACCATACTGATGATAATAATCATGCCTTAATTAATCGAGCTACTTTTTAACTGAAACAATGCCAATAACAAAATATTATAACTACCACACGCACACACACTCACACGCCCGTATATATTAAAGATATATTATATTTGTATCGCGCGCGAACATGCGTACATTAATGATAGCGCCACTGTGCGGAATTTGTGTGAAGCTCGACACAATATAAATTTTACGGTAACCGCGGAGCACCGTATAGTCGCCGACGTAGAAGTCGAGTTTTACTTGAGTTTGTTTTGCGAAATTTGATCGTTGTAGGAATGTAAAATAATTCTTTTTGTAACGTAGTGTGTGTGTATGTATGTAAGATATGTGAGAAGTTTGGCGGTTGTAGGTGGTCGTTTTCATGGTTAGGTCAGAAAGTAAAAGATCGCCCATTAAAATATGAAAACGATACAGGGTTACCTCGTTGAAACAATAAAATGTTCAGATATTACCTCGGTGATGCACAACATTACTAAAACACTACCGCTCTACTGCAGCGAAGCGATGAAAATGTTACAAATCTACCGCGCTGAAACGCTAAAATTGAGGAGGAGGAGGAGCAGATATACTTGCAATTCATTCAACACACTGTGACATATATAGGTATTGCTAGCCTATATTCACTTCGCTGATAGAACTTCTGTGTTTTTATTGTTTCAACATTATAGACTTGTACAACTTTCTTACATCAATGCGTGAGCGTCGTAAATTCGTGCCAGTGTAGTACATTACCGATGTAACTTCTTAGAATTTTAACAAATGAACGCGTGAACGTCGTAAATTCTATGAAAACGTTATAAATCTACCGCACTGAAACGCTAAAATTAAGGAGAAGGACGAGGGGATATATTTGCGATTCAGTCAACATACTGTAACATAATATTATATAAGTATTGCTAGCCTATATTCACCTCGCTGATGGAACTTGTGTATGTGTTTTTATCGGTTCATCACTAAAGACTCCAAGGGCCCCACTTGACCTTGACGTCTTTGACCTATTTTATAGTAGAATAAAGTAAGAGACACGAATTTAAGCGGTACAGTTTAACCATTTTCCTGAAAGATGGTGCTACTTGACCTAGTTACACAGTTCAACACATATTTGCCAGGGGCACCACTTGACTTTAACCTTGCACCGGTTAACCTTTGTGGAACAGGAGAGACGTTTGACATTTGTGCACCGGAAATGACGTTATTGCTTTTGTTGTGCTTCAGTCATACAACGATTTGTACCTATATTACTACTTGGTTCATTTCCAGGACGTCTGTATGACTTCTACATAATTTCTTTGTATTTAATTTTTCTAATGGCTTCTTTCGATAAGTGTTTCTTTTTGGACCGTTTCCCTTGTTTTTTTTTCAAAGGAACAAGTTTATCGACGATGCACTCAATTTCACTCTAGGATATTCCAGCATTCTGTTTCTGTCTTATTCTTCAGTGTGTTATTCCATTCTATCTTTGCTAAATATTTCCTCATGTCCTTATACAGCTGTATAGTCCTTTGTGGAAATTTCTCCTGTACTACTTTTTACTATTCCATTCTCATTTTACTTTGATGGTAAAATGTATCTGATTGTGATCACTACATTGTCAACTAATTCATTCTGTGAGAACAAAACTATGTCTAACACAAGTAGTATAGAGGGGACTGACAACACCGTACAGGAATCAAAAATCAAAGGACATCAAAGGGTTTTTGGATCAGTCATTCCAAACGGATTCCTACTTGTAAAAAAGAAATGATGAATGACCTGTCATAAAAATCTACTTATAAAAAATGTCTTATCTTAATTGCTTGCTGACATCCTACTTATAAAAATGTATAAAAACAGGTTGATTAATAGCCAACTTTTTTTTGTTGCCGCGTGTTCATGTAAGTGTATAGTTGTATAGTGCTGACCTCTATTGACGTAAATATGTATAGTGGTGTATAGTGCTGGCCTCTAGAGGTTATGACACTTATGTGTAAGGTTATAAAAATCGTGGTTATGCGTGAGGTGTATCTCTAGATCAGTGGTATAGAGAACGTTAAGTGGAAATGGAGCCTATACATTTCGGTGGTTCGTCGTCGTTCCTGTCGAATTTTTATCCTTGTCGAGTCGCGGCGTACGGTCGGAGTTTCAGATCCGTCGAGCACGCCTATCAGTTTAGAAAAGCAATGTTTAATGAAGACGAAGAAAATGCGGAGTACATCAAACAGTCGTGGTCGGGGTATATATCGAAGCGACGAAGTTACGGAATCAGGAAAACGGGAGCCGAATGGGATGCCGTTACGGTCGAGTGTATGAAAGCGCTGTTGATGAGTAAGTTCAGAGCGTCGAAAAAGTTGAAAGACGCCCTATTGGCTACCGGGGACGCCGAATTGGTGGAGAGGGTACCGTCAAAAGAAGCCTTTTGGGGTAGCACCCACGGGAATAAACAGGGTCAAAATATGCTCAGCAAATTGTTGATGGAGGTGCGTTATGAATATAGAAGAAACGAAAAAAAATCATCGCTCGTTTCCCGCGCGCCAGTCGTCGATATGGACACGTCGCTAAAGCATCCTTTTACGTGTATAGTGGCTAGACCTACAGGTTGCGGTAAGACTACTTTCGTCACTCGTCTACTACAGTTCGCTTCTTCTATGATCGATCCGCCTCCGGAGAAAATCCTGTGGTGTTACGGCCAGTGGCAAACCGCCTATGCCTCTATGATTTCCGATATAGAATTCGTAGACGGTTTACCGGATCCAAAGATTTTAGATGCGGAAACGAGGACGCTTCTAGTACTCGATGACCTTATGGAGGAAACCGATAGTCGGGTCACGACCTTATTCACTAAAAAAGTCATCACTGCAACACGTCCGTCGTACAGCTTCTGCAGAATCTCTTTCCAAAAGGGAAAGAAAACAGCACAATCAGCCTAAATGCGCAATACATGGTGCTATTCAAGAGTCCCCGGGACGCGGGACAAGTAGGTCACCTGGCAAAACAGAAGTATCCGGGTATAATCAAATACATGATGGAAGCCTTCCAAGACGCCAGGTCACCAACCTACGGTTATCTCCTGGTGGATCTGAAACAGGAAACATCGGAAAATATGCGCTTGTGTACGGCCATTTTTCCCGACGATCGCGTTTAGTACGTCTAGGTGCCGAGAGTATAAAAAGAGGGACGCGTCACCGTGGACGTCACTCGTCGGGAGGCGTCAGGATGACAGGGCGCGTGAAGAAGCATATCTTAGGTCTGCAGATGCTGAATGCCTGTAAGAATATAAAGTTGAGAAAAGCCATAATTGCCAACGAACATCCCGACTTCATCTGTAGTCTGTGCGACTGCGCAAATACCATATTGAAAGGGAACGTGAAATTGTCAGCGAAACAGAAAAAAGTACTGTCAAAATACAAGAAGCATCTGCGAAAGTTGATGTCGAAACAGGTCTCCGTCAAACAGAAGTGGCCGGTCTTGCAAACGGGTGCGGGCGGGTTTCTGACAGCGCTGCTAGCCCCGTTAGCGAGCACCGTCCTTCTCCCGCTGCTCAGACAGGTTATCGGGTGATGCAACATGCGAAGAAGATGGCGTTGGTAGACCCTCGGTTGGTGGAGAGTCTCCTCCCGTTAATCGACCAGCCACCGAGCACGACCACGTCGCGTGTGATGAGTAGCCTGGACAACGACATGAAAAACGTTCTAGACCGCTCGGATTTATCCGAGCGAGATAAGGTGGCGTCGTACAATCAACTGCTGAGTCGCTACAATATATGATTGAGGCGTCTCGGGCGGAGCAACCGGTACGCGTGTCCGTGGTGAAAGGGGTGACCGAGGAGGGCCAGCCGCCGCCGGCGCCACTGCCGCCGTCGACGGCACTGAGCGGTATAGAGCGCGAGATCGTGGAAAGCATGCCGAAAACTCTGAAAGGGAAAGCCCATCTTCTGATCGAGAAAATGAAAACCGACCCGTTGTGTTGCTGGAACAACCGCGGCGAGTTCGTGTACGACGGTAAACCTATCGCGGGAAGTAACATGGTCGATCTCGTGAACGACCTCATGCGAAAAAGGAAGAAGGCGCTACCGCCGGTTGGATGGGAAGCGTTCGGGGACCGTATGAGGCGTCTGAAAGTCCCTATGCGTACATACAGAAGCAGCACCAGGCGACGAAATGGTCGGGTAAACGTCGTCGCGCTAAGTCTCTAGAGTGCGAATGGGAGAAATATTAAAGAGGTTGAAACGCCCGAGCCGCTCACAAGCTAGTACCTTCCCTCGAATTTCGGTAGTCGTCGTCGGCCTCGCCGTAGTCGCAGCGGCTTTCGCTATATATATATATGTATATTATTTTTCGTAAATCGATCGGACTCGCCGCCATCGTCATGGTGTCCCGGCGGAATCGTGGTACGCAACGAAAGCGCCGCCGCCCTCAACGGGACCGCCTGATGCGTGCCTACTTCGACCCGAAACAGGCGGGCAGCTACGGCGACGTCGACGCGTTGCACCGAGAGACTGTAGTACCCAAACCAATCGTCAAGCAGTGGCTATCGGAACAGGATGCCTATACGCTTCACAAACCGGTCAAACGACTTTGCGTTATCGTATGCGGTCGAAACCGGCAGTGGCAAGCCGATCTCGTCGACGTAGGTAAACTGAAAAAGTACAACGACGGTATAACGTTCCTATTGACGGTCATCGGTGTCTTTTCGAAGCGGGCGTGGTGCGTCCCGTTGAAGAGTAAAGCCAGTCCAGCCTTCGAGAGCCTGCTGCAGCAGCAGAAGCAACCGCCGAACGCGCTGCAGACCGACAAGGGGAGGGAGTTTCTCAACAGACCCTTTCAGAAACTTTTGACGGAACACGGCGTCCACCATTTCGTGACGCACAACGAGGAGACTAAAGCGAGTGTCGTGGAAAGATTCAATCGGACGCTAAAGACCCGCATGTGGAGGTACTTCACGAAGCATCAGACGCTGAGATACGTAGAGCCGTTGCCGGACTTCGTGTGGTCGTACAACAACACCTACCATCGAAGCATCGGTAGGACGCCGGCGAGTGTCAACACCGCGAACCAGGATACTGTGCTTCAGCGGTTGTACACCGGCGAGGGTCGCGGAGCCAAGCCGAAACTGCGAGAGGGAGATCGCGTACGCATCAGCAAGGTGAAGGGTCGGTTCAAGAAAGGGTACATGGCTAACTGGAGCGAAGAGCTCTTCACCGTTGTAGAAACGCACCCGTCCGACCCTCCCGTTTACCGTTTGAGGGACGACGCCGGAACGCTACTAGACAGAACCTTCTACGAACCGGAGCTACAACGAGTAACCGTCCCGAAGGATAAACTGTATCGCATGGAGGCTGTTCTACAGCGTCGGCGACGTAAGGGAGGCGGTGCGGAGGTGCTGGTGAAATGGGGCGGTTATCCGGCTTCCAGCAACCATCTGGATCGACGCCAAGGCGTTCGTGGACAATAAAGGGTAGACGCACCGCCTCGGTAGACATGCGGCGTTGGACGGGTGCGTACGACTGCAAGGATTGCAACGCGTCGTACCTTCTTGCGCGCGTATGATCAAGGGAGGATGCTTTATCGTCAGGCGGCAGTCGTGCGACGATGACCGACGAGATGACAACGACCACCGATGACCGACGAGTTGACAACGACCGCCTCCGAAGATACCGCCGCATCCACCGTTGTCGATGCGACCGATGCTATCGACGACGACCACGACGTCCGCGAACACATTCCATGGCGTTTCTGCGGCAACGAATGCCCTAAAGCCGAGATCATCTTCCTGTGTCAGATCGTCGTCCTGTACACGGTTATCGTGGTCAGTATATACAGTCTAACGCGCGGCCAGGGCGACTCCAACCTGTGGACGGCGCTGCTGAGTAGCTGTCTCGGTTACCTTCTACCGAGTCCGTCTATGAAACGCGATGACATCGTCAGACTTTTATCTGACGTTACCGAGCAATGCCTCTATGAAAGGGCATCCCGAAAACACGTTGACTCACTACATCACGAATCTACCGCAACACATCGACCTGTCGGGGCAGTGGGAATGCCGGCTAGTGGTGCTACAGTACCCGCATACCTGATACAACGTGAGAGAAGAGGACGCGTACTTCTTCTTGGCTTGCAAGGCGGGGGAGGGGGGCATTTATACCACCTTGGACGGTGGTGAAATTCACCGGCAAGGCAACATCCCTCACGGCTTTTACAACAGTGCTTATGAGTTGATGCACAAAATCAACGAGACACTAACGAGACTGAGCACCGATAAAGTCAAGACCCACCTGGAGTACAGCCGCATTTCTAACCGGATGAAGCTGCGTCTATCGCCGGGTGTCAAATTTAACATACACCTCGGAGCCACCTGAAGAGCATACTGGGCTTCGAATCGTCCGTTATCGCGAGTCCCGATGCGTTGTTGCCGGGGGACGACGACGACGACTTCGTCATCGGGCAACCACGGCGCGACTCCGTCACCAGCGGCCTGTTTCGAAGCGCCATGTAAGAAGAAACGTCGTCGAAAGGAACAGACGTCGAGCGACATATTCACCAACTAGAATGGCGTTCCTGCGTCGACAGTCGTGCGAGGGCCTAAAGAGCGAACTGGACCTGTTCAGCGTTCCGATGACGCAGACGAGCATCTAGACCAGTCAGTGGATCGATCACCAGCCGCTGACGGCCCTCGACGCGGGCAACCCTATCGAGATCCTCGTCCCGGGATCGGGAGACGACTATCTGGACCTGGCGAACGTTAGACTGTACGCGCGAGTCAAAGTGGTGCAGGGGGACGGTACTGATCTCGTAGACTGCAGCGTCGTGACCCCGGTCAACAATTTTCTGCATTCGCTGTTCAGTCAAGTCGACGTGTCGCTGAACGGCACGCTCGTGACGCCGTCGACCAATACGTATCCCTACCGGGCCTATATCGAAACCCTGCTGAGTTACGGTGCCGACGCCAAAAATACGCAGCTCGGAGGCAGTCTGTGGTACAAGGATACCCCCGGATACATGGAAGCGACCGCGAATGCTAACAACGGGTACGCGCAGCGGCGCCTCTTCATACGGAACAGTGGCGACGTGGACCTGTTGGGACGCCTGCACGCCAAAGTGTTCATGCAAGACCGATACCTACTGAACGGCGTCGACGTAAAGATCCGACTGGTGCGAAGCAAGGACGCCTTCGCGCTCCTGGGAGCGGTCGTCGATCCGGGGTTCAAAATCGTGCTGCTTGAGACCTTCCTTCAAGTGCGAAAAGCTAAGGTGAATCCGGCAGTCCAGCTCGGTCACTTTAAAGCGTTGACGAAGGGGACGGCCAAGTATCCGCTACGTCGAGTCGACTGCAAGGTGTTCTCGATACCGCAGGGCATGATGTCTCATACTCACAAGAACGTCTACCTGGGTGCCCTCCCGAAACGCGTGTTCATGTGTCTGGTCGACAACGACGCCTATAACGGTGCCTACGATAAAAACCCGTTTAAAGCGAAGCACCACGACATAAACTTCCTCGCCCTCTACATCAACGGACGCCAGGTGCCGAGCAAGCAGCTGCAGCCGAACTTCGCGGGTCGACGTTTCATCCGATGCTACATGAACCTCTTCGGGGCGACGGGAAAGGCGAACGAGGACGAGGGTAACGACCTGTCGCGCACCGACTTAGGCGGCGGCTACACTGTCTTCGGCTTCGACCTGTCGCCCGACTGTTGCGACGGGATCATTTCCACGTCGTGCGTAAGGGGAACCTGCGGGTGGAGGTACACTTCGCAGCGGCGCTGGACCAGACGGCGAACGTCGTGTACGACTACTGAGCATGGACACGTTTCAGCTCATGCATCTCCTGAAGCACGACGCGTTCACTAAAAATGTCGTCATCGGTGTCCTGCCTAAAGACGAGCTACCGAAAAGACGACTCACCGCTTACCCGACGGCCTTCGTGTGCAACACCGACGACGGTGACGAACCGGGGGAACACAGGGTGGCCGTCTACGTGGACGCCGATCGGCGAGGCGACTACTTCGACTCGTACGGACTGCCACCGCTACACGCCGACTTCTACGCCTTCCTTCGCCGTAACTGCGACTCGTGGACGTACAACGACAAGAGACTGCAGAGCGGGGTATCTAATGTATGCGAACAATATTGCGTCGCCTACCTGCTCTTACGATGCCCCGGTATGCCGTTAAAGGTCTTCCAGTGCCTGTTCGGCCCTGATAGGGTGGCTAACGACTGTCTCGTATTCGACTGGCTAAAACAGCAATGAATTTTCGCATCACTTAGTAGTGAGTGGTAAATAAAAGACAATGAAAACTGCGTTGATATTGTTGTTCACTCTTTATTATTATTTCCTTCCTACATAGATACATACATACATACCCCTACCCCTAGGGAGGGCGGGCCCCTTAGGTAGGGTAGGGTAGGGGTTGTGTCCCTTAGGGTAGTGTTTAGGTCCCCTTAGGTAGGGTAGTGTTGTTTGTTTATACGAGTATATGTGCCGTGGTGACTCCGTCGTCGAGCACGCGACGTTAGGCGTAGAAGTAGCTCAACGCCGCGCGCTCCTGAATGTACGTCAGCATGGACGATTCCTTCACTTGGAAGCCGCGGTTCCATCCGCTACAGCTCCGTTGACCGCGCAGCATGGCGAGGAAGTCGTCCTTGTCGATGTCGTTCTGACGCTTGCTCAACCCCTTCGTGCTGTACTTATCCCCGGCAGCACCGAAACAGTAGTAGGTCTTGCTGAAGAGCTCGACGATACCGCGGCGGAACCATTCCTCTTTGAAGAGGCCCGGCTTTCTCTTATCGTACGTCCGACGCTTCGCGCAACATTAGGCGGGCGCGTCCCACGGTCGGCCGGCGAGTCGGCACTGTATGTACGCCTCCGCGTGATCGTCGCACTACTCCGACGGGAACCATTCCCCTCGGTGGCGGAAGTAGTGCTCGCACTTAGCCTCCTCCTCGAGCTCGCGAGGCCCAAATACGTTGAGTCGGTATCCATTGCGCAGTACTGGAACAGGGGACGCGGTACGTAGGTAGCGATGAAGTCGTAGTAAAACTCCAGCATACTTAGTTTAGCGTACTGGTACATGAAGTAGCCGATCTGGATGGGAAGCGCGTACTTGACGGTTCGCTTGTTCATCGCCACCTCGTAGAGACCGTCGGGTACGACGACGTCGAGCTGACGGAAGCGTCGATCGTTGATCAGCGTCGCGGCACCGGGAGACGATTTCCCGGTAGAGATCGACTCACGTGATAGTTTTCCCATAGGAACTGTTCCCAAGAAGTTTAAACGTATCGGCGAGGATGGCCTTGTCGGGGTCGCTGTCGCCCTCGCGTCGCGCGGCGGAGACCGAGTCGCCGAAGCGGCGAAAGTACGCGGTCGGGACGTACTCGACGATCTGGTACACGCGGTCGACGACGAGTCCGTTCTTCAGATACCACCATAGTAGGGGATTCGCGAGCAGAATCTTGGTGCCAAAAAAGCTCCCCATGAGCGTCCCTGAGGTCAGGCCAGGAGCTCGTGCGCTTCGGCGTAGCGACGCATGAACGGGCTGAGATCATTGCATGTAATGTAGGCGTTCTTGAAGATAGGCTGCATCTCGGTGAAGGTGTCGCGCAGCACATCCGGAACTACTCTAATAGGCCGAAGGGGTTGCCGTCGAGTACGGCCTTCAAGATCGTCGACCGCGTAATGTTCCCGCCGCTCCAGCGACGGGTCTCCGGCGGCGGCGGCGGTCTCACCTCGCGCCACTGGCACTCCCACATCTCGACGACGGTGACGAAGCGGCGAAGGTAGGCTACGGTGATGATCGTTTCAGCGTACAGTTGACTCATCAGCTTTCCGCTAAAATCGTTTGTTTCCCTCCCCATACACGGACAGCCGTGGAAGAAGCACCATTGGAACTGGTATGCCGTCTTCGTCTCCCGACACAAGCCGTCCGCTCGGCCTCCCACGTCAGCCACTGTACGGCCATACGGCCGTAGCGGTGCAGGCGTTCCGGCCGAAAGGCGTTCTCCTCGCGGCGGCGCGTGTACCACCCCATCGGCATGTCTTGTGTGAAAGCCCAGATGTAGAGAGTATTTGCGTCAAAGCCCACGATCGAGCGACAAGTCGGCGCCGACTCGCCGTACTCGGTTCGGCGTAGAACGGTTACGTCGGCCTCGTGATGACGCGCGAAAATGATCGAGGGACCGCCGACGATCTGCGAATGCACGAGCCGGTGCAGGTCCTTGTTCGGCTTGTTGAAGAGAGTGAAGTGATGCGTCGGCGGGAGATCGTTGAACAGGTAGAGTAGCGTTAGACCCGGTACGCTGATGGCGTCTTTGAACATATCGATGCGGCGCTGCTGGTAGAAGGCGAACTGTTTGTCGATGTCCTCCAAGAACGGTGCCACGTCCCTGTTGTTGTACCAGACGAGGAAGTCCCGCAGCGTCGTCATCACTTCGTCGCGCCATACCTTCACGCAACCCTCGTACGCCGCGACGGAGATCCCTTCACGTTTTAGGTGGCTGTAGAAAGCCTCCCGTGGCGGCAGTTCAATGTCTGCAGCTCGTCGAGGTACTCGTATGGAAAATGTCCCTTCATCACTTCGCAGCCGTAGGCCTTCAGAAACTTATCGTAGCTAAAACCGGGGGCTATGTAGTTGGTGATGTCCAGGAACTTGAGCGTCGCCGTCGTTTGTCACATGAAGTTGTTCTGACGTTTGATCGTAAAGGCCGACGATATGTTCTGTCCTTCGGTCATGAACACGGGAGTGAGATACTTTTTGACGACGTTCAGGACGTACTTACCCGAGTTGAAGCCGAGGACGGGGAGCTGTCGTAGACGGGCCCACAGGCACTCGGCGAGTACGGTGTACGGGTTCTTGTCCGAAGCCGCCGACGCCGCCTCCATCTCTTGACACTTGAGTCGCCAATTGTCTTCGCGCTCGGCGATCTCTTCGAAGGTAGAGTCGTACGACGGTTGCAGAGCCGCGCATGCCGCTTTGCTCACGGCCTCCAGGGCGATGATCAGGCGCTTCGTGAGCTCGTTTGAATCCCCGGTCGTGACGAAGGATTGCGCCGTCTCGTGGCCGGGGACGTTCGAGGTGATACTATGTATGTATATTGGTGTACATTATCTCCCGTTGGTTGCGTTCGATATAATTCTGAAAACGAGCCCAGGGCCAAGCTCGGCGAAACCTAGTCGACTTGTACTGTAAGCTCATTCGCATTCATTGTTTTGAATAAAATTTAATTCACGTGGAACCGTAAAATAACTGCTTGTTCGTCTGTGATGACTAGTGTTTGTATTACATCGGATTATTGCATAACAACTCATTCTGACGCTCGTTTCGACCCCAACATTATCCATGTAAACATGCTCTGAATGCATAGCAAGGGTCGGCCTGCTGCGAGTGTGAGTCATGTGTGACGTTAAGATACCACGTGATCGCCTAGCTCATTAAATTTTTATTTTCCGCGGGAATCGCTACACGGACGGGATTAAAATCGAATTTATGCTACAAATGTATTTTCTTTATTTTTTTAATGTTCTCGAATGTTACATGCAATATTAAACTTTCTGTACACATGGAAAACGGATTTTAGCTAATGCCTTGTTTTTATTTCCTTTAAACTATAAATTCTTCTTGCTATGGTCATGATATACATCCATGGATAATTTGGTACTTATTCTATGTAACCGTCTGACGAATTGATTTTACTACCTTCTAGACTAATCTCACAATCTAGTCTAATCTCTCAATGCGTTTATTTAAATGTAAGGAGCATAGAAAAAAGAAATGAACTAACATTATGATAGAAGATATTGACCCTCACATAATAGGTATAACCGAATCATGGGCAACCACCGATATAGCAGATGCCGAATTGGGACTGACAGGCTAAGTAATGTTTACGAAAGATAGAATAGAAAGAAGAGGAGTTATTTTATATATTAAAAAATCTATCCAGGCCTATGAAATAAAATTAGAAAGAGAAGCAGATTATGAAGAAGCTGTTTGGTGTAATATAGTTACAGGAAACTCAACGTTAACGATTAAATTGGGTTAGTTTATCGAAGTCCAAACATAAGCATAGAAAATAATGAAAACAAACAAAACGCTATAAGGAAAGTGAGCAAACGGGACTGTACGGGGAGTGAGGACCACAAGTTTTTTTTAGTATAAGATAGTTTCCTTTCTCAATATGTGCTAGAACCAACCAAGGGTGAGAATGTGTTAGTAGTGTAGAGGGGACTGACAACACCGTACAGGAATCAAAAATCAAAGGACATCAAAGGGTTTTTGGACCAGTCATTCCAAACGGATTCCTACTGATAAAAAATAAATAATGAATGACCTGTCATAAAAATCTACTTGATTTAAAACGTTGATTAATAACCAGTTGACCCCTTTTTATAGTTGCCGCAGGTTCACGTAAGTGTATAGTTGTATAGTGCTGACCTCTATTGACGTAAATGTGTATAATGGTGTATAGTGCTGGCCTCTAGTGGTTATGTATAATGCTATAATAAAGTAGACAGTAGATCCTCTAGTGCAAGAATGAGTAATCAGACACTTATGTGTGAGGTTATGAAAATCGTGGTTATGTGTGAGGTTATGAAAACTCGTGGTTATGTAGACGTAAACAAATAGTGTAGTGTAGCCTATAGGGAAAATAAAGAGTATTTGAATCCATCGTGTTTGTGTACTAACCAGGGAAAACTGGAAGGCTTATTATTATTTGGTCACTAGCCTAGGTCGGTGTATTAGTTGTGTGGGAAAATAGGGTGTTGTGAGTTAGCTATTTTATTCTGTCGCGTTCCTGTACAAACCCGTAGTTGGTGACGTATTCCTTAATGCAACGGCTGCCGCTGCTGCTGGTGTCAATGATTGATGACGGCGTCGGTGACCTAGTTAAGGCTAGCTGTAGGCGTAGTACAAAGTTCGGTCGTATGGACGTGAGGTGGAACGCTAGGGGCTAAAATAATATAGACCGACGCTAACTGGAGAAAGCGTTTTATTATTCATACTGTGGACTTGCTAGGAGTAAGACTGTTTTCTAATAAGTGTGCTGTATTATTAAGCTGAAGTTGGCTTTATAGTGGATTATTATTATTGTTCGTGCACAAGTAATTGGAATATAGTGGCCTATAGTAAATCGGATATTACAACGAGGACTCTATTGTGAACAAATGAAAGGAGACGGTAAGTTATATTTTATTAGTCAGTCGTTCGATGTACCGCTCAAGTTGTTCAGTGTAAGAAATCAGTAAGTAATATTATGTCTTTTAGCGTAGAAGAGAAGGTATGGTATCACAACGGTAGTTCAAAAACCTACGCGTGAGGCGCTGTAGCTGCGACGTCAGAAGTTTTGGGCTCCGTATCCCCTAGGAGGACCACCGAA
The DNA here is from genome assembly GCA_020002185.1 of Paraescarpia echinospica. Classification (NCBI taxonomy): domain Eukaryota; kingdom Metazoa; phylum Annelida; class Polychaeta; order Sabellida; family Siboglinidae; genus Paraescarpia; species Paraescarpia echinospica. The sequence continues at coordinate 4,283,116 of CM034538.1, read as the reverse complement.
ACCACCGCCCGGGTACGGCGGACAAGCGGGCCCGGGGTAAGGCCCGAAGCCATCCCCCAGCTGGGCACGAGGCGTTGGCGTGCGCGGCGGTAGCGCTCGGCTATCAGCAGGTAGCGGTGGCGGGTGCAGTAAGAGTGTGCTACGACCCCGGCCAACAGCGGATGACGGTAGAGAAAGAACGCCACGGCTTCGACCAAGTGTGTGTGGCGTCGTGGGCGACGGTAGCACTCGGCGATCAGCAGTTAGTGGCGGCGGCGGTGGTGGCGGGTGTAGCGCGCCCCGACCAACAGCGGGTGGTGACGGTAGCGAAAGAATGCCACGGCCCCAGCCAAGCGAACGTGGCGGTGGTGGTGGTGGCGGCGGCGAATCGAGGAGACTCCAGTCTGTAGGCACATTAGTAGCCGGGGGTCGTATACCAAACCCATTCCAATTGAGGGGCAAATTTTTCGTTCTTAAATAGTAGATTCTGTAAACATAGACAAAATTCTAGTTAGTATCTATTGAAGTTTAAAAGGAAAAATTATTTGAGGGAAAATAGTAGAATTTGTAAACATAGACAATAAATAATGAGCATCCTAGTTACTGTAGTATCGAGTGAATATTAAAAGGAAAGTTATTGTAGGTAGGTGTAACGAGTTCTTTGCGCGCTCTCGCTAAATACAACTGTTGCTCCTCGTAAGTTGCATGCGCCTCCATCGTTGCCATTTAATTGAATGTCGGTTGTTGTTTACTCTTTTTTTTTTATAGTAATTATTTATTCGCCACAAAAATGAAAATATGGTCATTATATACAACGATGTTTCTAAATTGTATTTATCCAGACAGATCACAATCTGTTTTCTCATATATAATTACAATATATTACTGTACAATATATTTACAATTAATACATTATATATCCATTACATTATATTTGTTTGGATAAATAAAATTTAGAAAGATTGTTATATAATGACCATATTTTCATTTTTGTGGCGAATAAATAATTACTACAAAATTAAAAATTATTTACAAACAATGCATCATAGTATACTAAATGATTTGGTTTATATTACTTCGTGAAAACATAAACAAAACAAGTGTAAAGAAAATCAATAGTTTGCATTCTGTCAGGATTGAACCGGCGTCGCCCGATTGTAAAACAAATGCCAAGGAACCAACGCGTTTACCAACTGAGCTATCACGGCCGGCAGAAAGCTGACTGATTTCAGTTGTTATGATAAATTGTACAACTCCTCCTTCATACATCGATATTCTAGTGATATTATGATATTTTACACGTTACTTTATGTAGCTGGATACAATATATATTTGTTATGTATGTTTATTGGTGTAGATTATCTCCCGTTGGTTCCATTCGATATAATTATTCTGAAAACGAGCCCAAGCTCGGCGAAACCTAGTCGACTTGTAAGCCCATTCGCATACGTTGTTTTGAATAAAATTTGATTCATGTGGAACCGTAAGATAACTGCGTGTTCCTCTATGATGACTAGTGTTTGTATCGAGACCGTCGGGTACGACGACGTCGAGTTGACGGAAGCGTCGATCGTTGATCAGCGTCGCGGCACCGGGAGACGATTTCCCGGTAGAGATCGACTCACGTGATAGTTTTCCCATAGGAACTGTTCCCAAGAAGTTTAAACGGAAAATTGCACAATAACTCATTCTGACGCTCGTTTCGACCCAAAAGCTATAGTTGTAAACATGCTCTGAATGCATGGAAAGGGTCGGCCTGATGCGAGTTTGAGTCATAAGTGACGTCACATCTCGGCATCCCGAAAAGCGCGCCAAAAATATGCATATTCGAAAATGTCCGGATGTACAGCATAAAATGTGGAATTTCTAATTCATTGAATTTGTTTGATTTTTTTTGCTTGGTGGACATGGAAATAGATAGCAGGATGTAATATAACATGAATTTAAGCAATATGTTTTTATTCCCTTTAAATTAAAGCGGACAACAAGCATCCTACCAGTAACTGAATAACTGAGGCACTCGTATACAACCTGCTCATCATAATAAAAATACAACGTTATTTTGTTGCCTAGCTACCCATCATGGACATGGTACAAATAGAATGCTAATAATCAGTTTTATGAGTTCCACTGCCGCAAAGCATCATGGGTAATGTCATAGGTCAATCGACATAAACAACCCATATGTGCCTGCTAAAAGTATATAGAAGTTTCTTGATTTCCGTAATTAATTCGCGTTTTTCGTGGTCGTTGCCGATAAGCTCGATTTTAACCAGTTTCATTTATGGAACAAAGATAAAATTCAAGAATATTTACGAGACATAAGGCTGCCAAAATGAGAACAAGGACGAACATGTTGCGCTGGCGTTCGTCAATCGGCGATTCGGTGCCTCGTATTTCAGTGTTCCTCCGAGGCAAAGACTAACGTGAAAGGGGAAAGTTTACCGAAAGCGGGGCAATGCCGCAGGCTTTCAACGATGCAAAGTTATGTTTTTGCAGACTCGTTCGCTGATCTGGACAGTGAATCAATGGTGGAATTAAGTGAAAGAGATGTCGATCAAAATTAGTAACCACTGATTGAGGGCCGCTATATATTGTGAGTCTGCACGCTCCCTACCCCAATCCCATTCAACTTTCAAGGTATAATTCAAGGTTTGGTGTGGTCTCCATGCATGTATGTGTATATTGGGACATAACTGACGACCTGGCAGACAGCACTGAGAAGGCCACCAGCCTAGGGTCGTAGCGTAGTTGATTTTTTATGGGTACGTTTTACAGAATTACGACCTGGGATTGCACATTTCCCACTTTTTGGTGTCCTGTGGGGGTAGTGTTAGATATATTTCCGTCTTTGAGGAGGGGATAGCGACGGATAGTTTTGGTGTAGACGGGAGCAGGGTCGGTGATTTTCGATGTTGAGGATGTGGGTAATGTTGCATAGTTTTATGTCGAATGGGTATAGTGTTGTTGCAGAACGTACGTTTAGTGTCAAGGGGCTATCAGGCCCGTAGCCAGGGGGTTCACGTTCACGTGAACCCCCCTTTTTGTGAACCCTCTCCTAAATTGTGAACCCCCCTAACCTCCCATCTTAAAAATGTCATCTTAATTTCCTCCTTTCTCCAAAACGTGGACGTTGTAGGTCATAGTTAGACACGCTTTTTGTTCTCCGTCTACAAATAAATACGGCTTAAAATCCTTGTTTGACTGGTGACTAAAGTGTATTTCGTAACGATAAGGTGGAGGTGTTTGGTGGTGTCACCTTGCGAATGAACCGTGAAATAGTTGTGACCACACCTTACCGGGTAATTAAAGACGTGACAAATAATTATACTGTATACATGCATCTGAGTACACACTATTTATTCTAGTATTAAGAACATTACATTAAAAAATTGAGGAACTGAAAAGAAATTTGGAAAGAAATTCCTTGTACCGTTGTAAATTAATAATTGCTATTATGATTATTATTTATATATGTAACGGTGTTGAATTTTAATGAATTATTTGCAGTTCCACTTCTCAGAAATCGGATATTGACTCATGTCAGCCAGCCAGAAGTGAAGATGATGATGTTGAACCAAAGTAAAAATATATCAAGTCATCTAGAACAGGTAGTATAACGCTTGTAATCAATCATCGTCTTGAAAATTAAATATCATACCGTTGTAATATATTTTCTGCTGATTTAACATTAACGGGAAGCGAATTCCATATAGTTGGCGCGGCAACTGAAAAAGCTCGAGTTCCAGCCTTTGTCTTAACTTTAGGAACATATAGCAACTTCGAACTAGACGACCGAAGTTGTCTGGCTTGTCTAGCTGGTGTGAGCATTGATTGTAAATAACTAGGTTGTTTGGATGAAAGGGCTTGGTAGGTGATTGTGCAGATCTTAAACATAATGCGATATCGCACGGGGAGCCAATGCAGTGATTTTAGAAGTGGCACTGAACGGGAGAATCGAGGAGATTGTGTGACTACCCTTGCTAAACAATTTTGGACATGTTGTAGTTTTGCAATATCCTTGATAGCAATATTATGAAGGAGGGAATTGCAGTAATCTAATATGTTGCTAACAAGAGCTGTTGCGATAGTCTTAGCGGCAGAAAGCGACATATGTCGGCGAATGCGGCGAAGATCACGGATATGATAAAAACAGCAACGGCACGTTTGGGATATGTGTTGTCTGAAATTGAAGTCGCAATCAAAGGTCACTCCTAGATTCCGTACTGATGCTGCTGGTGTGATATTTTGACCCAGGATGCACGTTAGAAAAAAGTCATTAAGTTTATCTCGCTGCTCTGGAGTACCAATGATGAGGAATTCAGTTTTGTCTGCATTTAACTTTAATTTGCTATCGGTCATCCATGAGAAAACATCTTGGAAACAATCGTTGAGTCGGTTTAGGGAGTGACTTGTATCGGGCGTGGCCAAGGAATTGTAGATCTGTGTGTCATCTGCATAAAGGTGATGATCCAAGTTATGACTTATGAGTGGCGTAGTGTAGAGAGTGAAAAGCAAAGGCCCAAGAACGGAACCCTGGGGAATGCCACGTTAAATGGGAAGTGAGGTTAAAAAGTAATTATCTATCTTTATACATTGATGTCTATTGGTTAGATATGAAGAAAACCAGGTCAGAGCTGTGCCAGATATGCCATACCACGTTGATAAACGTTTGACAATAGTGTTGTGATCAATGGTATCAAAGGCGGCAGACAGATCAAGCAAGGTTAGTGCAGTTACTTTTGCCTTTATCAATGTTTAATATAACATCATAGTGTACTTTTAGGAGAGCAGTCTCTGTAGAATTAAATTGTTTGTATGCTGATTGTAGCACACTGGATAAACAAGTTGAGCTGACATGACACCTTAGACGGCTTGCTACGACTTTCTCAAGTGTCTTAGAAATATAGCTAAGATTAGAAATTGGCATATCATTTTTAAATCATCTTTTGGCAGAGAAGTCTTCTTGAGAACAGGATTTACATGTGCATGTTTAAAATAATCTGAAAATTTACCCGAACTCAGTGATACATTTATGATATTTGTTATTGTACCAAGTAAAGAATCAAGACATGCTTTCAGTAGTATGGTTGGTAATGGATCGAGATCGCATGACATATTTGGGGAGGACATTATTATTTTCCTCACTTCATCAACTGTGGCTGGCTCAAACAATACAATTTATATTTTACTCGTGGGGATTCCACATTTACAGTACTTAAAGTTTGACATGGAAAAGCAGAACGTATAAGACTGATTTTATCTTTGAAATTACTAGAAAACGAGTTACACTGATTTGACTGAAACATGACTAGGTAGAGATGGCCGTCTGTGTAAAATATGATTTATGCAGTTCCATAGCTGACGTGGGTTATCAGAGTTACTCGAGACCATGTTTGTGTAATAATCTGATTTAGTTTTGGCCATTTGTCTGTTGCAGTAGTGACACTGTTTAGAATATCGTGATCTGTCCAAACGCGAGGGTGATTTGTGCCATACACGTTCAGGATAGCGCCGGCGCTTTTTAGATTGTAAAATTTCAGTAGTTATCCATGGAGCATGTGGCTTTTGGGACACAGATTGAAATCTCAGGGGTGCATGTTTATTAGGTAATTTTTTGAGTACTTGACAGTACATTCGACACAGATCAGATAGATGTTCTTTGGGGTTACTGATGAAGTCGGATTTAAGGATGTCCGTCATTAATGCAGCAACGTCAATCTTATGGATCAGTCTGGAAACACGTTGTGTTTGGACTCTACGGGAATTCTAGGAACTTTGAGATCAACAGTGACAGTGTGGTAGTCTGATAAACCATCTGAAGCAGTAGGTGTATGAATATTGTTACAATCTGAACGGGTGATTAAGAGATCGAGCCATGTATGTGTGTTGAGAAGGTACGCGTTGTTTCATGTCATAGGATGCCAGAATGTCATTAAATGTACTTGTTGTTGATGAAGGTGTGTCCAGGTGAAGATTAAAACCACCGAGTATATAAAATTCTGAATAAATAGTTGCCAGATTTTCAAGGAAATCCTGGAATTATTCAAAGAAATTGACAGGGTGTCCTGGAGGGCGATAAATGCACACAAAATAAGCAGAGAAAGATTAATCGGAAATTTAGGCACAGCTGGCCTCAAAGCTGGAGTAATCAGGGTTTGATGGCAAATTAACTTTGAACGGTTTTGAGACGAGAAATCCAACACCACCACCTCGCCCAACTGAACGTGGGCGATGATGGAAGGTGAAACTGGAAGGAGAAATGTCAGCAATACATGCAGCTTGGGTAAGACCACATTTAAATTTTACATAGGCGGCCATTATAACGTTTCCTTCATTTCCTGCTAAATTTGCCGAAAAATTTTCTTGAAAATTTCACAGCATATTTAACCTCCATTGATACAAGTGCTATGGAAAACTCGTAAAATTCTCATACCTCAGTTTTCAGAAAAATCCACCCAAACCTGATACCCCTCAATTTCGCCCCAATCTGGTGACGGATTTTGAAATATTGGTGCGTTCTGCAAAATAGCCACTGTGCGAATACGCGAGCGACTAGCGTATGTGTATTGCTACCTCGTGAAAGATCTAATGTAGTAGTACATTTAGTATTCACTGGACTGACATGTGCCATGCCAAAGTGCTCGAAAAAAATTCACACATGCCACCAAAACGGTATTTTCAAGGGCACTCTTTCGGTCGGTAATGGCGGACGAATCCTTAATGTGGTCTTACCCCAGCTGTGTCATGTGGTCTGAGCCAGGTCTCAGTGACTGCAAGGATGTCTATTGTCTTGGAAGTTAAAGGAAAACAAAAGGCAACGTTTTGGTGTTAAGCATCTAAGAGTTAATACAAACTAACACTTTCCAACTACAATAAAATTTTTAACGTCAGCGGTTTACCAGAAAAACATTTTTGAACACACAACTACCGAATTTCTATGGACTACGCCATTGTTAGAATCCAAGTCTACATAATTACCAATGGCATCGACGACATCAATCAAGAGGACTTCTTCATGATCACAACAAACCGCACACGAAGCCACAACAAAAAATTGTATAAGACACCAAGCAGACTTGATATTAGGAAACACTCCTTTTCACAACGCATCTTCCTAGACTGGAACAACCTTTCTCAGCAAACAGTGAACGCTGAAAACATCCTCTCCTTCAAAACAAAACTCGACAAAGAATTGAAGATGGACAGGTTTAAATTTTAATAAAAGCACAAAATAACAAGACAAGCCACGTTCTCAATATCAAAATACGATGCATAAAGGCGGGTGTACACAAGGCTGTAGCCTTACTTTAAAACCCGAAGATCCAGGCAAGTTATCAGAAAGTGACGTCACACTGTCGTAACTCGCTTCGTAAATGTTCTGCGTACTATTTGTTCCCAACTCCGTTAGGTGGCGCTATGGTAAGTTTACCAACGAAACTGTGCGCATGCGCTGTGACTGTGTAAATAAGATGGCTTTCCCGATTCTTCGGAAGACGACGAAAACCAAATCGATTTCGAAGCAGCTGGTTACCGGTTTGAACCACAAAAACAAGGGCCTGTGTTGGAAGATAGGGCAGAAGCGCGTGCCGGTGGGCACGAACAGGAAGGCCCACGGGCAGTGGAAATGTCGAGTCGCATACCATGCCGACATAAAATTGACTGGTGACGTCGGTTACGACCTGACAGCAACGATGTTGGTGAAGGTAATTATTAATATGTTTAGTTTATTGTTTAAATAACCGATGAGCCTAAGTTTCGGGCTGCGTATGAACAGCGCGAGATGATCGCTCGGGCCGGGACACGTCACTTGTCTTTACATTTGGGATTGGTTGACTTTTAACTTAATTATATCTCGCTCTCAGTGCCACTGGACTCAGTCACTGAGTCAGTGTTTGAACTTTGACATGTCCGTTTTCGAATACCACCCAAGGCTGTACCCTCACTTTTTAAAAGAAATGTAGCTGAATGGTTCCATGATTCATGTGAACCAAAATTGTGCAGAGCTATGATAGAAAATAAGCAGGAATTAACTCCCCTTTTGTTCTATCCCCGTCGACAGTCTTCACATTCGCAGTAATGGCTATGCCTATGCATGTATGAACAATATGAATATGTGGCAGTACTACTTTTTAAACACATGGCAGGTAGATAGATTATTTTTAACTTTATGCATACTGCAATTTTCCTGCCCAAAGTTTACATTGGGTCTTATGAATAAAATATACATTGAACATTTTTTAGCCAGAGCCCCCATTTGTTTTGTGATAAAGAAAATGACCACTGTTTCGTGCAAATATTGACACATTTCAAAACGGCCTTCCTTAATCTGTATATTTCTATGGACCCAGGGATAATGCTGGGATGAATACAGTTAGAGGATCGTGATGCATTCTTTGTGAAATATGTTCAGAATAATAATCCATGTTTGCTTAACGTTCGTGTAAAACTATTATTTAAATGCTTAATTCTTTGTTACAGGTGGACTGCTGTGCATTACAAACAGCAGGGGATTTAGAATTCTTTGAAGCAGGTGATGCTGCAGAATGGGAATTAGACCGTCCAACAAACAAGTACGTATATATGTGTATGCATTGTTACAAAGACCAGTGAAATGTGTTGTTAAATATTTATTGAAATGTATTAATAATGAACGCAATACAACATCATAGTAGCACTAGCAATACAAATATATATAGATAATTTTGTCAGCAATTTCATGCCTGATGCCCAAATTATTAGCAATCTTCCAGGAAAATTACTTAGTGGACTTACCATACGTCATCTACCATCCACATGCTAAGCAAATTCACATCATTGCACTAACTACCATTTGAAACTAACATCAAGAAAGATCATGTATTCAAAACTAACAAGTATGTCACACTAATCCATGATGTAAACAATAATGGAATAAAATCAGAATTAACATGCATTGAAATAGGTTGCAGAGGCTAGGATATAATAGAACCCAACAAATCTAAGACTGACAACCTCCTTAAAATCTCGTGGAATATAACGACCAACAAAACAACTAATTCAATCATATGCTTATATAAACTAGCCCTGCTAATAACATTCACCCTTTCTAAATGTAAAGACGAACCACAATGGTTTGACCCAAGACTAATTTAAACATGACGACCATCACCCTAATATGACAATAATTACAAAATAAAATTCCATCAACAGCAAGTAATCCTATACATAAATGTGTTCATTTTCAATATGACTTACTTTAACCGTTAGTCATTATTTACTTTATCCTGCTACAATATACTACTATACATAGCTATTTACTGTATTCACACATGTATTTGGGTTATCGCTTCACACTTTATTGTATTCTACTGCATGAATAAAGTGATGCTCTCTCACTACAGAAAAAATTATAATGGTTCCACTTAAGTTATCGTAACGTATAGCTACAATGTTTGTTGCACCGTCATAATTTTTTATGTAGTACAAAATTATCAATGAACACATGTTTAATGGTAAACAATTTATATAAAGGAATGGTGTCATTATAGAACCGATTTTTATGTCATTTATTTACAATGTCAGATGTTTATTTGAGCCTAATTTATTTCAGGTCTCTCAGGTGGGCTGCATACAGACAGTTTACCTGGTAGATCCATGACAAGCTGGGACGAAGGTTACGGAGAGTTCTACCAGCATGCGCCAGCCATGAAATAAGATCAAGGTTCCCTGCCCCCGATGGGGGACAACACGAGGGATACCACTCTGGACTTGAAAACTAAACTAGACAATGTACATGTGACCTATGAAGCTGTAGGTGGGTGGTGGCAGTATTTACTGTTTCTTTACAAATTGACTGACTCTTGCTGCCAGCAGATCCTCCTTCTCTGGTTTTGGGACATCTGCCCCAGTGACTGTGATCGGATGCAGTGTGATATTTCTTTATAAACACATCTGTCACTCGATCCGTGAGCATTGGTAGGTGGGTACATGGGTTCACCTGCTGTGGTCTGTTATGCAGCACCCATTGCTTGCGTCTTTTGGACCACATGACAACAGTCTCAACAGGTCTGGGACGTGGTCGGTAGTTCCACGCCAGAGCAGACAGCATCAATCTAGCTTTCATTCCTACAGTGAAGAATAGTGTATGCAGTATTCTAATAAAATGTCTGCAAACAACTGGTGTAACACACCAGTCTATATGTTGTTAGTAAGCTGCTGTTATTTACCTTATGACTGTGGCATTCAGTGAACTTTAAAAAGCTTTTCCTGTGTAAAGTGTTGGTTGTTTTTAGTAACAATACAATGGCAATCATACTGGTACATTAGTAAAATGATACTGATCCTTACAAATAAGACATTCCATCATCACATTCCTTCACATAATTTATTATAACTTGTTTTTTCTTCTTAATTTCTGTATCTACTGTATACAGTCACTATGTTTTGATGTTATATTTCTTTAATAAAATTGGTGATAACGACACAAGTGCTCTTATTTATTTCATTACAGACAACTGCATTCTGGAATGTAATTATTACACGGAGATGTAATTGATTACACTCAAGTAACTGTACTCATAAATGTACACAGCAACTGATTACAAGGAATAGGTAGGGTGATACAGAATGGGCACTATCCATCTGTGGAGTATTCGCCCCCCTCACATCTGAGTAACTGAACTACTGAAAAGTTGGTCATCAGGAACTTTTACGTAACATTTTTGGTCCCATACATAATTGGATGGTCCACATATTAACACATAACATGTAAACAGCATCTACATTATCAGTTTTGGAAGTCTGAATAAACACATTTACTGATAAGGTAGTAGTCATGCTGGTTGGAAAAAAACGAGTTGGATGCCTATGAAATGCAGTAATTTCGAAAACTTATTATAATGTTGGTTATGTATAGGAGCTGATTTAGTGTATTTGGGATTCAAGTCGGTCACTGGAATTCACCTTACAGCATTAATCACTACTTGGGTCGTGGTCCCTACTCATCATCTACTGACTGCAAATCTAAGGGTTACTTGTTGCTTTGGACATGCCTCAGGTATAAAATGAATACATATCAAGTTTGAGACTTACTCCAGCAACTGTGCGTCACCGTTGTATGTTGCACAACACCACCACAGATGGTTTGATACATTCTGTATCCAATGAAGGAGGTCCTCGCATCCCTTGCCTCGGACCTTCGTAGTAAACTTGCGGTTGATGCCTTTCCCCATATGCCACATCATGTTGGTGATCGAGCTGAAATGCAAATTACAATTATTTATATTTTTGACCCAAATCAAGATATTTTCAAAACAGCTGTTACCTGTTTTTGCTATTAGTGTGCAAAAAAACAAGTCAGTGAAGATGTGTGCACGTGGTATATTATTAAAGATATTTCAACAATATAGGATTATTGAGTGATGCCAGTATTTTTATAATACAAACATGATGTATCTGGTGAGCTTATTGGTAACTATATTTGGATCACATAATGACAAAGTAAATGTTTTTTTTAAATGGCCATCAAATGTGGCATAATGGATAAAAATTACTTGATATTGACACCCTTATTCCATGGATAAGAGTGGTTTAAAGGTATGTAATTGTTGTAAAATGATATATATATATATTCACAGTAAACGTAATAAGCTAAGCTATCATAATCTGGCATAACAAATGTTTTTTTTTCTTAAAAAAAACAGTTTCACCTGCATTGTATCCCCTTAACTAAAATTGAGTAACATTATGTAATTTTACTAAATACAAATGAACCCATTTTAAACGTTTTACAAAAGAGCATATATATATAGTGATATTCTTCGTCACATAAACAGTAGTCACACATAATTATATAACATCATGACATAAATAATAGGCCAAACATTTCGATATATGACAATGTCTAATGCAATATGAATGCAGAACGTATTTACTAGTTTTTGTTCATTTAACACAAAATACAGTAAGTTTTGCAATGTTATTATAAACGAGATCCACATTGCCTAAGAAATATCAAACTCATAGAAAGAACCCGGAGACAAGCCGCCAGATTTTGTAAGAACAACTATTCTAGAGAGCCAGGAATGGTAACACAACTCCTTAAAGATCTCCAGTGGGACACCCTCCAATCAAGAAGAAAAACCCAGACTTAGCATATTATATAAAATGGAACATAACCTCATAGATATCCCACTAGATCAATACATCAAACGCAACACCAGATGCTCACGTAAACATAATAAACAGTTATTACAAATCAGGCACTCAACAAACATATTTAGAAACAGCTTTTTCCCAGTCATAATAAAAGAGTGGAATTCTCTACCTCCAAGCATTGTATCAAGTACACAGGGTTGAAAAAAATCATGATTTTTTCGAAAAAATCGGATTTTTTCGATTAATCGAATAAATCGGATTTTTTAAATTAAATCGAATTTTTTCGATTTTGGGCTGAACATTTTATTCCTAGCCTTTCTAAAGAATTAAAACAAAGTTGTTATGTACAAATTTAAACTTTATTAAAAATATGTACAGTTAAATCAACTGGCAGTAGCACACAACAACACAGACAATCAATTTGCGGTGCAGGTGATTATTATTAGCTGCAGTCAGTTGGTCCTTGGCAGGTGACAATACAGATAAAAGTATGCCTCTCTGCCCTCTTCCCAATCAGTCAAAGTCATGCCTCGGTGATCACATGTTTCACTTGCCTCTGTCACTTGCCTAACACAACATACCAAGGTCCAAGCAATTATTTAATTGAGCACAGCTGTAAAAACATGTGAGCCTAGTAATTAAAAAATGTCAGCTGTCTTACAGATTTCAGGATTATTATTATAAATTGGCACAAATAAATTGAGTACTCAGGTAAGTATAAATTTAAGATAATCTGAAAAAAAATCAATATCTTGATTTTGTCATGTTGATTTAATCGATGATTTAATCAATTTGATTAAATCAACGCCAACCCTGCAAGTACATCACTGAATTCATTCCAGATTAGTCTAGCCCAACATGTAACAAAATAATCCATAAGAGCCACCATGCGCACTGGCGTGATGTGTATCATAGGACATTTTTCCAGTCAAAATACAGATACAGATAATTATTCCAGCCCTTGTTAATCCGTTACTGTAATATCGCTCACGCGACTTGATTGCCGTTAACTTTTGCTATTCGGCTATCTTCTAAAGTCTAAACTCTTTATGGTACAATGTAGTACATTCTGATACTGTTGTAGCATGCCTCCATCATATCTTGCATCTCAAATGTCAACAGATTATAATTGGATACCAAGTAACTCGGTACTAACCTTGCGATCTGATTTCTCGGCGCGTTTGACCGAAAATATGCGTCGCTTCGACGGCTGAGGTCCGTGACTAAATAACGTAAGCACTGCACCTGGCTTCAAACATCGACGTCAGCGACGTTTTGTCGGATCTTGTGTCATTAACTGACGATACAGATTTCCTTCGAAGCACGTTTCTTCAAAATGATCTGAACATACTGCCTCCTACAATCAGGACAGCAACATCATTACAAGTGTTTAAAACACTTTTGAAGACACCTTTTTAAACAAGCGTTTTTATAATTCACCAACGAGGACATTTTTATGTGCTTTCTATTGATAAATATATTTTTTATTTTATTAGTTTCTTAACATATTTATGGTTATTCTTCTTGTATAAATGAAAGTATTTATAGTAGTTTTTTAAGAATGTCTTAATTTGTTTAAACGTTTTTTAATGATCTCTCTTTTTTAGTAACTATATTTAAGGTAATGATATATTTTTTACATATTTATTTCTTAGTTAGCATTTTTTTAATGTATAATACTATTATATACGTGTGCATGTATGTAAAGCGCCCGAGGGCAATTTTAATTGATTGGGCGCTATATAAGTACTTTTATTTATTTATTTATTTCGAAGGCTTCCAACTAGCCCGTCCACAACTGAACCAACTACGCGAACTACACAAGACAGTGTGACGTACACGACAAAAATAATACTGCTCGTTTATTGGTTGCTTTCGTTCAACTGAACGCGTCATCACTAAGAAGGCAGTCTACGTGTTATCGCAGATTTCGTTAGAATCTTCCACTTTAAGACAACATTCCGAGTAAACCACTGAACTGAAATTTTTGATTGTAAATACAAATGGTTAGTTTGTGTTAACTCTTTTAGGTGCTTAACACCACAAGGTTGCCTTTTGTTTTCCTTTAATAAATCGGTAAGCGAGGCTGTTTTGTCTCGAATAGATCGAACGTTAGTGGTGGCTAGTACTGGCTACTCGAATACTGCACCTGATAGTAGGTCCAGAATTAAGATTTACATCTCCTGCTAGTAGTACAATAATTGCCAATTTAAACGTTGGCTTAGAGCGGGGGATTGGCAGTAACTTTCTATTAAAGCAAAGATTAAGACATGGCAAACTGTGAAGATGTGACAAGGAATTTTGTGTTCTCATGTACTGAGAAATTGTTGAAATGACTGCCGACCGTTTGGGACTAAGTGGCTTGTACAGCGTAAAATCGTGACCTCTCGAAGCAGCAGAACAGGATAAAAATAAAACACACAATAAAAATGCTGGTGACATTGTCTTTGTGACAGTGTACTTTCCTCAAAATGGTGAAGAATAAAATGATAATGTCTCATAAAAATACTAAATAATTGAAAATAATAAAATATTCTAAAACTGTATAATTGTACTAAAAGTAATGTAAATTTCTAGGGTATTAAAGAGTGGGTTGGCAATAATCAATGGCAATATTACAGGTCGTATGATTGTTCGCGCTCAGCAGGCCTCAATGCAATTAGTATTTGTGTACTTATTGTTTGGAAAGTGTTTTTCAAAATGTATCACCACTTTACGACATATTTATTTTCTGAGTGTATGGATTTATTCCAACAAAATGGTTTTTCACTTATTACTCATCAATCAAGTCGATTTCCAAATGTCATGTCTGATGTTTCAAATGCATATTTCATTCTCTTTTGGGGTGTTCTTAAAATATTATAAACTGTTGCAGATTTGCCAGTTGTACTTCCATCTGCCAGCATTGCCACTGTGCCACTTGAACGATCTCTAAAAGATGACATCGGTGAGATTCTTGATCAAGCAACAGACCCGGTCGAAATTGTGACAATCATTGGTGCAATCTCCGATAGACAGCGGCTTCATTTGTGTCTTCACCATTACAAGCCGTCTGCTTTGTATCGATTTCCGTCAAAGTCGATAAATGCCCAAAACCGATCATTCCAGCGATCGAGGTTGGTGAAGTACCCCTGGCTGGTATACAGTGCCTCGGTAGATGGAGGTTACTGCTTGCTTTTGTGCGGGATCGCTACAGTAAAGGCGTTTTAGTCAACACACCACTGAAAAAATGGGTTAAGGCTAGCAATGTTCTTGGTGGGAAAACAGGCCACACCACGAAGACATATAGAGAAGCTATGTGTGACATGGACATTTTTATCTCGACAATGATGAATCCATCGCAAACGATTAAAGCCTACATCGACAGCACATTGCTGCAGCGGATAGCAGACAACCGTCATGGGGTAAAGAGGATTGCAGAGGCAATTCTTTCCTGGGGTAGGCAGTGTGTACTGCTCTCCGTTGAGATGAAGAGTCATTGCTAACCACTGGCAATTCGTGTAACTTCCTGGCTTTTCTAAACCATCAAGCTATCTCCGATGTTCTTCTGCTGCAGCACCTTAATGCACCACACTTGAAGACTGCCACCTACCTGTCTCCTCAAAGCCAGAATGAACTTATCGAGGTTATCGGCAAGAATCAGATACTGGAAGTGATTCTCAATGAAGTGAGGGATGCCAGATTCTACGCTGCACTTGCGTAACTTCACATAACCATGAACAACTTGCGTTGTGTGTCCGGTTTGTAGGCGCAAGAAACAACATACGCGAAGAGTTTCTTGAATGTATCCACCTTCAACGAACAGCCGGGAAGGACATTGCTGGTGCTATCATCGGTGCCCGGCAGGAGTATCACCTTCCCCTTGCTGACATCCATTTATGCTGATAAATACAATTTAGAAACATCGTTATATATAATGACCATATTTTAATTTTTGTGGCGAATAAATAATTACTACAAAAATTAAAAAAATATTTACATTGAGTGCATTATAGTATAAAATGATTTTGTTTATATTACTTCGTGAAAACATAAACCAAAAAAGTGTATAGAAAATCAAAGGTTTGCATGCTGTCAGGATTGAACCGGCGTCACCCGATTGTAAAATAAATGACTAGTAACCAACGCGCCTACCCACCGAGCTAGCGGGACCAACGGAAACTGTCTGACTGATTTAAGTTGTTATGATAAATTGTACAACACTTTCATATATCGATATTTTAGTGCTATTATGATATTATACACGTTACTTTATGTAGCTGGATACAATATATGTTTGCTATGTATGTTTATTGGTGTAGATTATCTCCCGTTGGTTGCATTCGATATAATTATTCTGAAAACGAGCCCAAGCTCGGCGAAACCTAGTCGACTTGTAAGCCCATTCGCATTCGTTGTTGTGAATAAAATTCGATTCATGTGGAACCGTAAGATGAATGTTTGTTCCTCTATGATGACTAGTGTTTGTATTACGTCGGAATATTGCACAATAACTCGTTCTGACGCTCGTTTCGACCCAAAAGCTATCCTTGCAAAAATGCTCTGAATGCATGGAAAGGGTCGGCCTGATGCGAGTGTGTATCATAAGTGACGTCACGATACCACGTGATCGCCTAGCTCATTAAAATTTCATTTTCCGCGGGAATCGCTTCACAGAGGGGCTTAAAATCGAATTTATGCTACAAATGTATTTTTCTGTATTTGTTTAATGTTGTCAAATGTTACATACAATGTTAAACTTTGTGTACACAGAAAAAGGATTTTAGCTAATGCCCTATTTTTATTTCCTTTAAATTAAGTACCACTACTTCAATCATAAACTAATCAGTGATTACAGTTCCATCTAATAGATCTGTATATAATAATAGTGTGTGTGTTTCAGCACTGTCTCGATAGAGTACTCGCCTTTTGGGTCTGGTCCCCCCGGTCATCAGTGAGAGCGAATTAGCCATAGAAGAGATTGCAGAATTGTACATGGGTCATGTTCTAGTTAGATTTCGAAAAAGGTGCAGCGTATTTTTGAGAAATGATTTTTTTTTAAATTCACATGCTGCGACATAAATGCATTTGACTAGACATATTTTTATATGTGATTGTAGAAGGTGTTGACTGTAAAATGGTGGATTTCTAGATGATTTGAATAAGCGGAAGGATATTTGGCAGCAATTTGCCTGTGTGACCTGTTTGCGGAGTAATGCTTGCCGGCATTTGTAAATAAATTTGACGGGTGTCACACATACAGGCATGTTATGAGAGCTAGAAGTACGCATTTAAAAAAATCTATCAGCATGTCAACGAGATGATAATAACAGCAGGTGAGAAGTTTAAGACATTTTGCAGGTCACGTTTTCTTAAAAATCGGACAAAACGTTAATGTGGTCGCCAATGTGAAAACCATCTGTGTATTGACCCCTACAGGAACGATCTGCCCTCACCGACTCTGCTGGCAGAAGAAATGCACCGTTGGCAAGCTCGATTCAGAGGCAAGAAGCCATGCAAAGCGAATGTCCTGACTCCTGCGAGAAAGCGATCAAGGTATGCCAGAAGGACATCTTCCCCAACCTGTATGTGCTATACTGCAGGTGATGTGTACCATCCCCGTGTCATCATGCGAGTGTGAGAGGAGCGCCAGAGCACTCAGGCGACGTACTGCACACGTACATGCGTGCCAGCATGGGCCAGAGCAGGTTGTTATCGTTGGCACTAGTGCACATCCACTACAACATCGCAGTGGATGTGGACGAAACTGTGAACATGTTCTGTGCCATATACTCAAGGAAGCTGGAGGTTAAAAATGTGCTCTTCGTGTGATGTGTGGTGGAAGTGGTGGTAGGAGAGTGGTGGTGGGAGAGTGGAAAACTATGACTGTGTGTGTATGTGTGTTCACACCATAGTATCGTTTGTGTTGTCTATGTCTGTGCCAGTATTATAAAAATGTGAACCCCCCCCCCGTCCAAACCTGGCTACGGGCCTGGGTATCGTTGCAGATTTTATATATCGAGGGATAGTGTTGACAATAGCATATTTAATGTAGCTGAAAGTAATGCCAACATGATCAAACGTTCACTATTGTTGAGGTATATATTTACTATAAATTTACACCTTCTACCCCGTATGATATAATGATGGAATTGTGTGGCTGGATATCCGTGTCACGTGAGATTGACCTTAGGCTTAGGGCTTATGGTATGTTGTAATCAATTACAATGTTTATTAAGAATACTTTTATTTCAGGTTAAAATCCCATATAATGTACATACAAGTAAGCAACATTAAAAATTGTAGACTGTCATATTGGTAACAGATATACTAACATCGTGCACATATCTGACAAATATTTGTCTTGCATCTATCTGACTGTCTACAACTAGTTTAACCTGAGTCTTGACAGACACATTCACAGAACTAATATTTAATTCTGCTAATATACCATAATGTAATATACCCGGTTCGATATATGTACCAGTGGGTTAATTACTGCTGTATGCCTTAACACAGTATGTGTCGGAGGTAGTGCATTATACAAAGGATAATTCAAAACAAAATTGTGCATCCTAATATGTTACGCCTACAAAAAATATTCCATAAGTATAATAAGATATATAAACATGTGCTAAGTCTAACGTCTGTTCCGTCACATTTGTGCAAACAGACTGTTAGAAAAGTTGCTTTGTGTAAAGAGCTTACAATATAAACCGACTTAATCCAAATCTCTTAAAAGAGACGCCGTCTACCTGCGCTGTGTAAACCGCTGTGTGTAATTGTAACTCCAAGGCCTGTTAGGTGGAGGAAAACCACATGCAAACACTGCAGCTTAGCCAAAGAAAAAAACAGCAGCACTCTAAGACTAAGAGAGCGTATATTATACAAATGACATTAATATTATATAATTATATGCACAATGTAAAGTGTTAGTGCAAGTTGTAATTAGCAACACGGTGATAAGTAGCACATAAAAATAGTCATGAATGAATGAATAAACAAAGTCACTGGTGGTCAGCGGAGTACCTCAGGGAACAGTGCTCGGACCCATTCTTTTTCTGGTCTTTATCAATGACCACCCTGGTGGCCTGAACTCAAGAATACGGTTGTTTGCAAATGACTGCATTGGCTATACTATAGGCAAGTAGCATCTGAAGGAGATTGTCAGCTTCTCCAGGACGACCTCGACACCTTGGCACAGTGGGAAAGTCAATTGGAATGGAGTTTCACCCGCAGAAATGCAACATCCTTTCCTGTACACGATCAAGGAACCCCACTACTTTCAACTACAAGCTGAAAGGCCACTCCCTTTGGCACTCATCCACCTCCAAGTACCTCGTCCTCGGTGTTGACATCACGACAGACCTGAATTGGAAGCAGCACATCAGTAGAGTGAGCAGGAAAGCGAATAGCATGATCGGATTCTTGATCGATCTTAGCTGTGTAATAGTTTTTCTTTGTGTCAACCAGCATGTTGTTGAAGACCATGCATTGAGCGCGATACGCCTGCCGATGTACCTCAAGACGAGTTTGCAGCCACTTGCGCTCAGCTCGCCGTCGACGCCGTTTCTCGTTACGAAGCTCATCAGTCTACCACGGACAGTCCGGTCGCAATGTTATGGTCGTCTTCCGCAGTGGGGCATGTTTGTCAACAACAACCATTTCATTAACGGATGCCTGACTGTTTGTCATGTAGCAAAGAGGTAATGTCACGTTTGAAATCAGGAAGACGTATATGACGCAATCGCCGAAAAATTAGATTTATGCATTCGAGCAGGCTTTGTGGCATTTACACAAAACTTGATGGCCGTATGATCACCGGATCATCCACAAACTGTCAGCCCCTGATACTCAGATGGTTGTCATCTGAATTTTTAAATAATATTTAATATGCAGATTTGTTTATTAATTATGAAAACAATGTATGGAAAATTATACAAAATTCGTCGCAAATTGTTTATTCGTAGACACTAGTTAAGATATACACACGTACGTGGCTTGTATAATCGTAAGCAGTCCGTACCTTTTAGCCACAACTTGTTTTGTGTGGCAAAGAATGCTTAAGATCAGGCTAGTTAACGAACGCGAATGTCATTCGAATGCAACCGTTCAATTTTCCGCGCATTCGCATTCGAAACATTGTACTGTTCAAATGTTTCTTCGAATGCGTAACAAATGCTGGCATACTGCAACAATATGTTTTTTATGTTTGTAATAAGTAGGGGCCTACGCTATTCATGCCCGTAGCCAGGGGGGTTCACGTGAACTTCCTTTTTGTGAACCCCCTTCTCCAAAATGTGACCCCCCTCATAACTGCATCTTTAAAATGTGAACCACTAACTGTATTCCATGTTTCTCAAAAGCGTTAACCCTCTAAAAGCTGCTGGAAAGTGTTCAAGCATTACAAGGAATGCCAAGGAAGCCTGATTTGTATACCGCCTGTAGATGTTAAAGGGAGAACCCTTATCTATTAAGTGATCATCACTGAATGTGTGGGAGCCTGGCTGAGGGGTATGTCCCCAATGCCATGTGTGAAAGGGCAGTCACTAGAGGAATGTGTATCAAAGGACCATTGCATCCAGTTAGCCTTGCAGAAGGACTTCACACTATCCCAAGGTATCCTGTTATGTAAACGCATGGGGTAACAAATACACAAGAAGCCAGTTTTACACCAAACATAAAATTGTGAGTCCTAATTGTAGACACTCAGAGGTGACAGATGCAGACAAAATACTGGTGAATGAACGGGGTGACGATGATTTAACAATTATGAGCACATAAATTAAACCATAATAATGATTTCCAATCAGAACTCTGTTAAAAGTAAACCAGAGGAGCGGCTTTTTATGTTTAGTATGATGATTAAGGTTAACTACCGACTGTTAAAGAGGCTATTCTCAACCATCATCAACTTAAGATGTGTAGCGAGTGTATTTCTTACAAGCTGCAAACCCGGTAGACAAATTCATCTGGCTTAATACAAATCATAATTGTCATCCATTGCGCTGGAACGGAATGAATAATTGTGTTTGACTAATACACAATAAAGTTTAGCTTCAACTATTTTAAAATGCGCATGTTGTTGAGAAATAGTGTAATTGTGTAGCTGTATGTGTAGATCTCAGAAAGGGGAGCCTTATCGCTGATGAGGAGGCAACAATGTGTGAATGGCTTTAATATCAATTATGTCAATTTTGTGTTCCGTATAGTTGTAAAATACAGTTAGCATTTCCTGGAGTCAGCGTGGTGTAGAGGATATGGTACTTGACTGTTTGACACCTATAATTTAATTCAAATTCCACAAGAGGACGGTTGTATTAAAATATACTATCACTGCGTGTTGGCTTTTGTGAATACAATTGAGTGTAAATTAGGCTTAATCAGGCAACAAAATGGGACTAATCTCCACAGACCATATGAGTCCCACTCTGTTTGAAAACGCACACCCAAAACGACCTCGTTATGGGCCTGCTGGTGATGCTAATACGGTGTTTGTATTTAACATGAAAGAATATAAGACGAAACCAAATGGTCCACTAATCTCACACCCACTTCACTGTTCTTCCACTTAGAAATGTAACCTTCTGCATTGTGAGCCCCCATATGTGGGGCCCGCTCCTCTGCATTGTGAAAAAATATAACCCCACATGAACTTGTGGCGCCACCTGGAGTCTGGATTAGTAAAATGTTAAACCCCATTGTGAAAAACTGGCTACGGGCCTGCTATAGTTAAATGTTTTGCTCGGGCCTACTTTAACGCAATTAAGAATTAATTTCCTGTGGAACTATATTAAACTATAATAAATTAACCCAAATCAATCTATGAATTCAATTATTTAAGTTACGATCATAAAATAAGTTAGTTAATCCAATTAAAAGACAATTACGTTCTAGTTCTAGTAGTTTCCAGCACTCGGCAACGTTCTATTAACTGACTAGTCTGTATATATTGTGGTTACAATGTTATGATCTTATGAGGTCTCATTCAACCTGCACACCACTGATTGACTCGTGAATTAACCCACGTCAGAATTTAGACACATATTATTTGCCGTGATTGGTTTTATTTCACTATCGACATGCGCATTAATATTATATTGTAATTTATCTTGTAAATATTTGTTCCCTTTCTCAACTTGTCCCCAAAAAGTGATCAGTAGCAAACAAATAATACAGTCATCACGCTACTTGCGAATCCGCTTTCTAAGCCAGCTCTTTGTGGAATGTGCTCAGTACTGCTCAATATTATACAACAGGAGAGAAGAAAGCAAACTTAATTAAACTGCATTACTACCGTCGACAGACCCGTATGGCATATCGTACGTTGTGCATTCCTTTTTCAATGAGCCAGATTTAACAAGCAACAAGTCTTTGCCACTGTCACCTCACTCTGTCTGATTGACTCAAGACAAATGCATCAGGATGTTTGTCATACTTCTGGAAGTCATAAGGTCAGTGGTATGAAGGTAGCCACTAACTAAAGTTGCTATTATAAGATGAAGTGCTGGTCAAACATTACCCAGCAATTAATCAGTGAATGAATGGGAAGCCAATGAAGCCTGTACCATTAGCCTTGTGTAAAAAGGGGTTTTGGCTGAGGACTAAGCTTCAAAGGACCATTGAATCCCTTTGGACAGGCAGCAATGACACTGTTCCAATAGCATCTGCTTGTAAACATCAGAGCTAGCACAAAAGAAGCCATGATTTCTCCAAAGTGTAGTCAGTCATTACTAATGCAAACAAAAGCCCTGTGAAGCTGCTTCATCCCTGGTGTTATAACATAAAAAGTAACTAAAAATATGGAAGTGCCCGTATTGGTGATAAACTGTTTGAGCAATAGATGTTCACCAAATGCAATGCTCATCTTCTGTGAACAATCTATTGTAACATTGAAACTTGTGTAATGCTCATATAATCTCCTGTGACCAGAGGGACACATTAAGCTGTAGCCTATAGACAATGTTTTGTTCTACAGTTTTAGACAGGTTTTGAGAATAAATATCATGTTTGTAATTTGTATGTAATTATTTAAAATATGTAGCATTAAGGTTTTTTTATATTTCACGCTAAAAATGTACATATTATATAGGCCCATTCGGAAGCAACCACTAAACATTCACATTCGAATGTGATCATAGAAATAAGCATTCGCATTTGAATAAAGTTACGCATTCGCATGCAATGATACGCATTCGTTAACAAGCCTGCTCAAATATGCATCATTTTAGACTTACATTAGGAATGACTACATACTGTAAATTGTGTGTGTCAAATTCCTGTCTTCTTCAATTTATGCCTTTATGGCCAACCCTAGGACGAGTAGTGGCCAGAGTCAGGAATGAAGACAGTGTATTGAGTCATCAGAGCAATTGAATGGCTCTGAACTCACATATAAATACATAAATAAAACAGTTTCATGCACAGTTTGTGACATTGTATCGTCTTCACAGATGGTGTGATATAACTCACTACCCACCAAAGCACAATATCCTGTGATAATATCACTACTCCACACAGCACAATCTCCAGTTATCAGGTGTGACAACATCACTGTCCAGTTATCAGGTGTGAGTGACTAGAACATTGCCAGACAGATTTCTCTCACGGCTATGCTGTCTACAAACAAGCGATGATGCCTCTGTCATGGCTAGACTTCAATTTCCGGATTAGATCCAGGAAATCCGCGTGCTTTAAATTTGTCTTCATTTCTCAGATCGGCTTTCTCTGTCCTCGTGTGCCATACTAATACCTGCATAAGAAACAGAATCAAAGTTGTTTAAGAGCAAAACAACAACGTTGCTTCTTAAGAATGATATGGTAGGCATTGACCAATCAGATGACACAAAACAATGGTGGGATGGTAGGCCTTCACCAATCAAATCACACAACACATAGAGTAAGACTAAGAGTGGGATGAAAGGCACTGACCAATCAGATGACACAAAACAGAATAAGAATGGGATGGTAGGCACATACCAATGACATGAAACAAAAGAGTAAGTGCGATGTGATAGGTATACTAACAAACTTAACTACATAATGTATATCAACTCATTGTCAATTTGTCTAAAACACACGGTATTCAACAAGTGGCTTCTCCCCCCAATCACAGCTGAACACAGTGTGGACAAATTCACACATAATTTTCTTTTGATTTTAACCAAAACAATTATCACACACCTAATTAAGCAAACAAATGTAGATGAAGAATACATGAGACGTTGCGATGTTGTGAATCGACAAGGAAACAAGATCTGGTCCAATGATAGTCTTGTGTTTATCTCTTTTTTACGGCTACGTGATAGTATCAAATGCACATACGGATGTGCAGTTAGCTTGATTTCGGGGTAGGTGAATACATAAGGCAAACATAAAATAATGGCTTGGCAAGTTGAAATATGTATACTGTCAAATATAGGTAGTACATCAGTGACCCCAACTCAGCATGACATACCTTGGTACAGTTGTGCGCCTTTGGCTCAAGTTCCTCCATCGTTGTCAGGGCTGACAGGAGGTGTGTCTCGAGGTGACCCCGTCTCACAGAGTTACTGAAGTTAGCCTCCGGGTGGTCCAGTAGCAGACGAACATTGATGGAGAAGCCAGCCATGTCCGTAGCAAAGGCTCGGTCAGGACGGAAATAGGTGAACCAACCCGTCACGTGACCACTGTTGACAATGGGACTCTCGTAGCGCAGGTAGCCACTGAGACCAACTGGCCACACTGACACTCTCTTGGTGTAACGCATCTACAGCAACAAGGACACAAACATCTAGTCTAAGTTCAGTGGTACCGCCTTTCAGATACACAGAGCACAAGATTCTGTCCTGAAGCCACTACATAAGCTTTCAGTCCGCCGCTGCACAGAACATAAGATCCTGCCACGTCCTGAGATCAGTATATTAAGTACGATCACCAACAATGTTTTTGTTATGTTGATTGTTCCTAGAACAACAACAGGAATTTATAACAGACCCAACATTTAGTCCACCCGTTTACAACTTTGTTAGGCCTATTTTTTATTTCAACAAACCCAACATTAGGTAGCATTTCAAAGAATCTTATACACACCCGGTACCGTATTAATGTACAGGTTGAACCAATATTTGAAGCGTGTTGCGTGCGTGCAGACGACCGCATGTGTGTGGATGCATGCGTGCATTTCAGTGTTTTGCATGTGTGTGTGTGTGTGTGTGTGTGTGTCTGTGTGTGTGTTTGTATGTATGTGTCCACATGTGTATGAAACACCTACAACAATTTCAAGATATCTTACCTCTTCAAACAGCTGCAGATCATAAGTGTTGTCATCATCAGCGAAATAGATGATGCCATTAGCAGTGTCTGCATGAAGATTCTCCCTCAGCCACTGCAAACCAAGGTTTCTCTGTAGCACGCCCCGTGGCTTCAGCCAATGAGGGTCGGACGACTTCGCCTTGAACACTGTCGGTGTGGCTACGTTCAAGTGAGTGTAGGTGAGAGGACAACGAGAGAGGAAGTGAGAGACGAGGGCAGTTTTAGTGAGTGAATCCTCGACAAGGATCCAATGCAGCTTGTGGACGTGGCGTAAGGTGTGGGACAGTCGAGTCAACTCAGCCTTCTGCACCGTGCGGGTGTACGTTGGCGTAATCACGTAGATAGTCGGTATATGATGGTCAGCAACGATCTCTTCAATGGCATCAACCTTGTGTGGATATGACCGTCGCAAGGTCACCTCAAGGTCATGCAGCTGTGACAGTTTTCTGTCGAGTTCCCGCTGACGACTGTCAAGATGTTGTAGTGACACACTGTGGGGAAGGACGGATTGACAGTCTGGCTTGTCACCTACAAACATTGAAGACACTGATAGTGACAGTCTGGCTTGACACCTACAAACATTCATGACATTGACAGTCTGACTTCTCACCTACAAACATTGATGACACTGACAGTCTGGCTTTTCACCTACAAACAGTGATGACACTGACAGTCTTGCTTGTCACCTACAAACATTGATCATAGGGAGATCCACTAATTTGGAATTTGGTGTGCCCGTAGATTTTTTTGAATGGGCCCACAATGCCCCACATGACCGTGCCCACCCAGACCCTTTGAAATGTGCCCCCGTTTAGGTTACAATAAGGAGAAGTTATGCCAACACAGCGGCTAAAAATCATGTTCAAACCCCACTCGTCTTCCTGAAGATATGGCTGTGCAGTGGAAAAAAAAATCAATGGCACTCCCCCCATCTTCCGATGTCACCAGTCGAGCCACAACAGCAGAGAAGCTGAAGTTACGGCGGAGCAGTGGCAAATTTTTTATACCACTTGGTTCGGCCGCCAATGTTCTGAGTTCTGGGTCTACAGAGTTCTTCTGAGCTGTACATATGAAGACAATGGTGTGATGGTAGGTCTCAGTGCGATTGGCTTCAATAGTGCTGCCACCTTGCGATTAATGTTGTACTACACGGGAAAATCTCAAAAATAATTTGCTTCATTTTGCTTCGAAAAAATTCAACTTTTTGAACATTCATACTCTCAGTGACCGAGATATCCGTCTAATGACGTATCTCATTAGATCCACCAAGAGTTCAAAGGGGGGCCAAATCTGGCGAATGCCAGAAACCCTACTAATTACTACAAAGACAGTAGACTAGTGAGTAGTGTCGTGAGTAGGCAGTAGACTGAGTAGTCTAAACTAAAGAACTTACCTGCAATGGATGCATACATTAAAAAGATTACCACAAATAACCCTAAGCATACGACACTGAGATACAAGAATAACAACTTCGATCGTTGGACAAACATCTTGCCGCAACACGTAACACGTCATATTCGATGTCATGCCTAGAAATAATAATAACTGGACATAATGGCCACGACTATCGACCGATCAGCACCGGAAGGCACCGAATAGCACCGAAAAGTATCGCAAGGTGCTGTTTGTATTGCTCCGTAAAGTGGCGCCACTGCTCATTGATCGTCTGAGAGCCCACTGTTGGTTTTCCCATAGGCGACCATGTTAACGTTTTGTCTGATTATAACAAAACGTGACCTGTAAATTGTCTTAAACTTCTCACCTGCTGTTATCATCATCTCATTGACATGCCGATAGATTTTAACAAAACTTGCGTACTTCCAGCTCTCGTAAAATGCCTGTATGTGTGACACCCGTCAATATTTACAACTGCCGGCAAGAATTACTCCGCAAACAGGTCACACAGGCAAATTGCTGCATCTAGAAATCCACCATTTTACAGTCAACACCTTCTACAATCACACATGAAAATCTCCTTACTCAAATGCACTTATGTCACAGCATGTGAATTTTGTTTAAAAAAAATTCTCAAAAATATACTGCATTTTTCTAGTTAGACTTCCTGTCCGTTGCACGGACAGGAAGTCTAACTAGAACACGACCCCCTTCAGCTTCTCCGCTCTCTCGGCTGTGAAGTCACTCATGACATCCGGACACGGGGGAACAGTGCTGTTGAAAATGTTCTTTTTTATGTCGCGCCGCCTATTACTTCAAGGGAGGACAAAAAAACATACGTCTGCACTCCAGTCGACAAAAATACACATTAATCGTCTCATCAAATTTTGATTCCCACCCGCCATTGACACTCGCCACAAAAACAGAGATTCACGCTCACATTTAATGGGAGGGGCAGAACCATATGTCTGCCCCTCCCCCCCGGAGAAATTCCATGAGGGCAGTTGCCCCCCTCCGCCTCCTGTTCCCGCACCTATGCGTGGAAGTGTCTCCAAAGTACAACCTTTTCTGGTGTTTTGTCGACAACACACACTCCCACCATACCACGCCGCACCCCAGTTTCATCATATTGCAAGTATTATGTTCAAAATATTATTTTAAACAGATTGAGTCCCCGTGCCTTACAAGCCCGTGGTGCTTCGGTTTTTGGCCACAAAATGGGCATATTTACAACTTTTATTAATTACTTCACTGAAAAATAGACTCTAAGTGCTAAAAAATGCAAATTTGCAAAAAAGTGTTTTATTTAATGAATTCCTTCCCACACACCCTCAAACGCGCTTAATTCGTTGTTGGCCATCAAATGAATATACTCACAACTGCAATATGTGTAAATTTGGTAAAACCCAGTTTTCAGTTGCCACCATATTGCACATTTTCAGGGATTCTATTAAAAAAACATTTAAACAGATGGGAAGAGTGTATACCATATCAATGCAGTGCATATGACAACATGTGTATCCGGTTATACTACCACACACCATGATTAGAGATCACGTTGTACACACCCCCACCCACCCGCTAACATATTCGGCATTTCCTGCCAAGAAATAAAAAAATGGACCCCCATGTAAAAAACTTGAATCCGCCCCAATATATGCTGCATATTCACTGTTTGCACTGTCAAAATGCTAAATAGGATCATAGAGAGTGTTTTGCAAACTGTATCAAAACGACAGCAGCAACCTGACGCTTTAGGAACCCGGACATAATAAACACGCGCACGCACATATGCATGCATGCATGCACGCACGAACACACGCACGCGCGCACAAATATGCATACATGCACGCACGAATACACGCACATACGCACACTCGCGCACACGCGCACAAGCGCACAAGCGCACACGCGCACACGCGCACACGC
This sequence comes from Paraescarpia echinospica, assembly GCA_020002185.1. NCBI lineage: Eukaryota > Metazoa > Annelida > Polychaeta > Sabellida > Siboglinidae > Paraescarpia > Paraescarpia echinospica. Next base: position 4,254,403 of record CM034538.1, on the reverse strand, counting down.
GCACACGCGCACAAGGGCACACGCGCACACGCGCACACGCGCACACACGCACACACAATACACACACACACCCAACCACACACACACACACACACACACACACACACACACACACACACACACACAATACTTATTTTTTTTTAATCCAGTCGTATTGTACTGTAGTGTGATTTGGAATAGTATAGGGCCTACCAAAAAAACATTCATTCATTACTACCTTGACAGGTGACTGTTATTGTGCTGCGGCGTGTGTGCTGATGCGATGATGACTGCAGTGTTTATGTCACGGTTGACTGGTTAGCCTTGACCTGCATGTCAGTTGGAGGTGTGAGTCATGTTGTTCAATCAGTACGAGCTATTCGGGGGAGTGACGTAGCCGGGGAAAACATTGGCTGATGCAATGTACGAAGCATTCCTGTTTTGTTTACTTGTGACGTGAGAAGTGTGTAAGGGCGGGCACGGGGCTTGATGTCGCAGCTGGTCAGAGAATTTAATAAAGGTCAACAAAAGGTAATTTCTTATACAGCGCAGTATCCAATCCTTAGGACTACTCAAAGAGCTTTTCACTTTACTCCATGGCAGACCTGTTCAATCGGACACCATCTCGATTTATATGGGAAGCATTCAGCAATGCTGCAATTAATGCGCGAACACTATTTGCACACAACTATTCACCACTGTTTAGGTACTCATTTATACAACTGAGTACACAGAGAAACGTAGAGTGATCGAACTTGCCAAAGGTATTATTTGTGGGTGCAAGAGAAACTAGAAGCATATTCATAGCCGTAGAAGATGGACTCACGTACACGTGACAATTAGTCGGTGTCGCGCTAACATTTATCCGGGCGTTAAATTTTATCCGGGTGATGTTTATGTGTAAGACATAATATTTGGCACCAGTAGATCACGTAGTGATAAATAATATCCAGTAGTTCAATACATTTCGTTTGTTGTCGTAATACGAGCGTTATATTTAGAGTTCATAATTATAATTTGCTGTTTCAGATTTGTGACCAAGTATAAGAGTAAGTCACGTGACGTGTGCGTGGAGAGGAAACTGTTTTACAACAGAAATTGTTTATGTCTGTGGGAAGCAAACATTTTATAATTTATGTATGTATATAGACATATATATAAATAAATATATATATATATATAATATACACTGTATATATATATATATATATATATATACAAACATACATAACGCCCGGATAAATGAAAGCGCGACAGTCGTAGCTGGTGCTAAATACATTCACCTGGATACGCGCACGCACAGAAATGTCACCCGGATATTATTTAACGCGCGGATAAATGTAAGCGCGACACCATGACAACAAAACAATGAGCGGTGTTTAGTCAACAGTGTTAAGAAATCCCATGTCGTGTAATCGCCTTGGTTTCCAAACAGATGGGCATACGCTATATATATGCCGCAATAAATGCTCGCTATATAGTGTAATTGATGCCTTTTATCACTTTTCGGTCACCCGTGTTGTCACTGTCTTATGTAATCGGTCCAGCGTCAGGGAATGTTTTGATGCGGGTCGTCACAACATTATGTTGAACGGAGTGAACGTTATGCTTGAATTAGACATGGAAGCCGTGCGAAGCGAAGCGTGAATCCGTCGAACTATTATGTTGGTATTTAACAGTACAACAATGATTAGTTATTTATGTAATGCGAATGAGACAGTGTTATATATACATAATCGCTAGAACGCAGCCCCAGAGTTACAGTGGTGCTTTCTTGTAAGTACGATATACTCATTCAAACTTGAAATGCTGTTAATAACATTTAAGATGGATGTTGGTTAGTTGTTCTGCTTCGAAATAAGAGTAACTGAATTTCGTCATCGTTTATTTGAGCATTCACTGTAATCGTACACAAAATGACATCTTCATTTGGAGGTAGTGGCATTTCCACTGACCACGACAGTGCCGTCTTCACTTACAGACGGTGATGTGTTCACTTAGAGATTATGATGTATTCACCTCTAGAGACGGTGATAACTTCACCTATATATAATATTATAGTGATACGGTCACTTAGAGAGAGAGAAGGGAGAGGGAGAGGGAGGGAGAGAGATGAGAGAGATCGCCTCAAGAGACGGTGAAGTCATCACCTCTATATACAGTGATGTATTTGTATTCACCTGTAGCGACGGTGATGTCTTTACCTCTAGAGACGATGATGTCTTCACCTCTAGAGATGGTGGTGCCTTTACATCTAGAGACGGTGCTGTATTCATGTCTAGAGACGGTGATGTCGTCACCTATAGACAGTGATATCTTAACTTAGAGACGATGATGTCTTCACCTCTAGAGATGGTGGTGCCTTTACATCTAGAGACGGTGATGAATTCACCTCTAGAGACAGTGGTGTTTTTACCTCTAGAGACGGTGATGCATTCACCTTTAGAGACGGTGATGTATTTATCTCTAGTGACGGAGATGTATTTACCTCTAGAGACGGTGATGTCTTTACCTCTACAGACGATGATGTATTCACCTCTAGAGACGGTGATGCATTCACCTCTAGAGACGGTGATGTATTTATCTCTAGATGCGGTGATGTATTCACCTATAGAGACAGTGGTGACTTCACACCTAGAGACAGTAGTGTCTTTACATGTGATGTATTCACTTTTAGAGATGGTAATGACTTTTCCTCTAGAGACGGTGATGAATTCACGTCTAGAGTCAGTGATGTCGTCAATCAGAGACAGTGATGTCTTTACCTCTAGACACGTTGATATATGCACCTCTAGATACTGTGCTATATTCACATCTAGAGACGGTGATGCCACTCTCATAGGCACCGGCTTGGACGGCTGAACCACCGACACCCCTTTGGTTGGGGCTGGATATAATATTATGCTTAGCCCCCGATATTTTGGCAATTAAGGATTTTGATGAGCCCTGATGCGAGTGTAGTGGAATTTTTAGTAAGCCTCAAGGAGGTGGAATTTAAGGGGTTTGGTGGGCATCAATTCCCAAAAAAATCTAACACGTAAGTAACCCATATATTTCGGCTAATCGCTTTTTGGCGTTTTTAATTACATTTTCTCGGCTGGTTATGCCACTTTCAATGAAGTAGTTTATGTATATTGTGACATATCATTAAGGTTTTTGATTATTTGATTTAATTCCAATTCAAGTACAAAGTATATATTGTACAGACATATGCATTTAAATTGATGGATTGCACACGAAAGTGTTTCCACTTATTTCCAGTGTGGTCCATTTTACAGATGTAGTGCGGCAAGAGGTCACCTTATACAATATACATATACGCAGTTTCTGGAATTTAAAAAAACTTATCCAACATTTATAACACTTGTTTTGCAAATACTGATATGATAATACTGAGACGGTAATACTGAAATGATAATACTGAGATGGTAATACTGAAATGATAATACTGAGATGGTAATACTGAAATGATAATACTGTGATGGTAATACTGAGATGATAATACTGAGATGGTAATACTGAGATAATAATACTGTTTCAAAATATGATTCAACAATATCACACCTTAGTAATATAAAAAGTTACTTTGCTCTTCAGCAAGAGCCCGGTTCTTTAGATACAGTTTCACTTTTTGTAAACATGTTTACTTGTTAGACCTTTGACAGAAGCAGGCAGCTCATTCCAGATCTTGACACCATTGTAGCAAAAACTGCTCTTGGCTACAACATGTACCATAGACAAGACAAAGTTATGTTTAGAATTACGAGTACAGTGACTGTGTTGAGTGCTTAATCAGGTGAAATTGTTACACAAATATTCAGGTGCAGTACCATTAAATACATTATACATATGATTCAACATTAGTTGATTGACACGATCGGAAGTATTTAAAATACCAACTTTGTCAAATTCACAATGGCCAATATGTGTTCGGGGACCGATATTTAGAACAAAACGTACCATTTTGTTTAGGGCTATTTGCAGTTTTTGTTTGAGTTTCTTACTTAAGCCCAAATACCACGATGACGCTGCATAATCAAAATGGCATTGTATCAAAGCAGATGTAAGTAGTTTTACATGATTTTTCATTTAGTACGTTGCCATGCCTATACATAAATTTCAGCCTTGATGTACACTTATTCAGTATAGAGTTCACAATAGATTCACCAGAAAGTGTCTGGTCCAACTTCACACCTAGATACTTGACAGAGTCCGGTTTAATATCATGACCTTGACATTGTTATACAAAGTTCTTGGTGAGATGTTTTTTGCGTTTCGATGAAAGGACAATTGCTTCCGTTTTGCCCATGTGCATTGCTAATCGATTGTTAGTCAACCATTGGAAGCAGTGTGAAACTTCATTACTTAGCTTAGAAGCCACCCTTTCAATGTCATGATCACTAACCATAAATATTGTGTCGTCTGCATACGTAATTAATTTACACGAAATTAAGGTTACTTGTAAAATGTTATGTCCACGGGGAGGGGGAGGGGGGGGGGCACTGCGTTCACAGTTAAATGTTACTTCAACCAATTTGACCAATCACACTATAACATAGACTAATGTGTTGTTTGCGTCCTTACTAATACTTTCAGTATTAGTAGTATGAAGTAAATTAGCGTAATAGGGTCGTTATAGATTCCGGGATTCTTTTAGGATATTATAAAGATTACAACCCAGATAGCACACCTACAGCGGGCCGAGAGCATCAGACTTATTGGCCCGCTGTCGGCATCCGCCTGCGGGCCGGACAGGCCAGGCCGGTGGTTGGCCGCACAGATGCCGACTATGTTTAATTTTGCTAAATGTATGCATATGTTTTTGTTTTCAAGTTAAAAGACAAATTATACACAAACATGTAAGTGTATTGGTCTTATATCTTGAACATTTCAATAGTAATCATCATGCATTGTCACTCTAATATTAAAATGATCATTACTTAACACGCATTCATCCATTTATTGGGCTTAACTGGAATTTGGAAGTTTTTTAACAATAAAATAATATATT
>CM034538.1:4199413-4244413 GCA_020002185.1 Paraescarpia echinospica | reverse complement strand
GAAACGAAAGGCAGTAACCATGTTACACGTGTTAAAACTGAACTGGCACTGCAGTCAGTCACAATCACACAGTCACAATACTTTATTGTCATTCATTTGGAGTGTAGCAGCATATTAAAACAAATAAAACATATGGATTGGCAATATAAAAAGTAAAAATAGTAATACAAGTTATATATGTTAAATAAGTTAAAAATAAGTTAAATATGTTAAATAAGTTACAAAAGTTAAATCATAAAAAAATATCACAAATCATGTCAGGCTCACTCAGTGGAAGACTGGCAGAGATGGAGGGAACAAAGGACAGTTACTCATTCATTAGTCTAGTTGACGAGGGAACAAATGAGTTTCGACTGCGACCCAGTTTACAGTTAGGGAGTTGAAAGCGGCGGCCAGAAGGAAGCAGTTTATAGCATGGAAACAGGGAATGTTCGGGGTCTCAGGAGACCTTCCGTCCCTTTCTCTCTGCCCGATGCCTATACAGATCCTCTAGACTGGTCTGCATTTCTCCCACCACCTTGCCACTAACCCTGAGTCGATGTAGTGCTTACATGAGTTCTACACTTGTTCATTCGGTTTTCACAGTTCACTCGCCCATTGTTCAATCCACTGTGTAAACTACAACAAAACAGCCTCGCGCTGCACGTCACGCCTGTCGCGTGGTCGCGGCCCGTCATCCATGAATAGAGCGAAGGCAAACCGAAATATGTTATGCATGCGTACGTGTACCATCTGCCTGTTCTAAGCAAATAATTAATTGGCGAGCATTGGTAACTGGACGAAGGCAACAAGCGACAGCAACTTTGATTTGGTGTTTTTCACCTGCTTGAGTTCGTTTGAATCTTAACTGTTGATAAATGTATATCTACCTATCACCCTACTGTTTATATATTTAAGCAACACTTTATGCGTTATAATTTGAGGTGTATTTTCTGTTTATTACTTGTGATTCATACTGTAGTTAGAAACAAACTTCTGCTTGATTGATTAAACCTGACCCACTTTTTTACTAGATAATACAATAATTTCTTTTCTATATAATTTTACTACAAAAGTCCAAAGATGCAATTATTTTTGAACGTGAACACAAATAATAGGGTATACTCTACTAAAGTGAAGAAAAAGACATTGTTGGACCTGTACACCTAAACAGTTAATACAAAAACTAACTATTAGCAGCTATATTATTATGCCAGTAGTTTACTAGAATGACCTTATTGAAGATACATAATTTAAATTACGACGTCACCAATGCCTACTCTTCCCAGTTCGCTAGTCGCCCAATTGAGAACCGTACTCTAGTTTGCGCCACTCAGTAACACATATTTCGGCTAACCGTTTGTCTGCGTTTTTAATTATATTTTATCAGTTGATTGTGCCACTTTCAGACAAATACATTGTGTTTTATGTTCATTGTGACATGTTTATTTTGATGATGATAGTAATAATAATATGATAACTTCTATTGCGCCTAAATCCCTGGAAACCAAGCACAGATGCCATCAAAACAAAAGGATTGGTCAATCTCAACATCCATAAGTAGTATTCCAGTTGTCAACAGATGGGTCACGGCGCTAGGGAGCTACGGTGGATAAGCAAGGTTGTAAAGATAAGTTTTTAAATGACGACGGAATTTTGTAATATTTTCAACTGATCTAGGACTAAGAGGGAGCATATTCCAAAGAGTTGGTGCAGCAACAGAAAAAGCCCTGGTTCCAATGTTAGTGTTGACTCTAGGAACAAAAAGTAGGTCAGAACTAGATGATCGAAGCTGGATAGGTTTTCTTACAGGAGTAAGCAATGAATGCAAATAAGATGTTTGCTTACTGGACAGTGTCTGGTATGTAATGGTACATATCTTAAATATTATACGATATCGTACAGGAAGCCAATGCAAAGACTTCAAAAGTGGTATAGAGCGAGAAAAACGAGGAGATCTTGTAACTACTCTTGCTAGACAATTTTGGACACGCTGACCCAGCGGTGATACACGATTTTCATCGCCATACAAGCTTTGTCGCTGTAACTACTAACATTGTTACGACCGCACGATGCACGCTAGGATATTATAACAGTTGTTACAAATGTAACTCAGCTTCTGAATCAAAGGGAATACAAGAAACCAATTTAGACCTATTCACATTATACATGTTGAGAAAAACGAGCATTCGACGCGTCACAGCAAGGTCGAGGTCAACGAAGCTGTATGCGCTTATTGGTCATGCATAGGGGGGGATGGGAGGGGGCGTGGCTCAATGTGTCAGTTGTCAGGAACTGTGAGATTTCACTAGAATATTTCACTTTGAAAATAAATTATGAGTAAACCACTGGCGTGATGTTATTCTTTGAAGCTGCAAATCGTTAGAATGTATTAACTCTTTTAGGTGTACAGGCACAAATAATTGCCTTTCGTTTCAGTTTAAACATAAAATGTTATATGAAAAGAATATGAGAGTGTACTGTGGGCCATTATACTCATGGGGGTGTATAATACTCGTGTGGATGTATATATAGGCTGATACTCGTGTGAATGAGGACTCATACTTGAGTGGGTGTAGGCTTTCGTTCGAAACAGAAACAGTCTTTGTAAGGAGTTTCTTTAACCACGATCGCGGCGACCTTTTCACCTGGCAGGTAAATAACTTCTCGACCCGGCCGCCTGTTGATCGAACGAGGTCACAGGATGCCCTGTGTTGATCGTACGTCCGCGGTGTCTTCGAACGGAGTCAGTTGGTTATATAAGCACTCGTCTGTATACGTACGTTGATCCTCAGGTTGTCGACTTACTGAAGATTATCTTTATTTATATTGGACTATTCTAATGGACTGGGTATGGTACCTTTGCTTTTACTGCAAATACACTGGCTTGACGGGTTAAGTCGGGTTGTATGAGCCGACGGCAGCTCTGTCTATTGTCACGGTTTCAACTTCAATGCATTTGTGCCATTTGTGGCTATAAAGAAGCTATGCCGACTAAACTTGCACTATATCGGGCACGGGGTCTGTCTAGCTGCACTTAATAAAACACAGCGAACGGGAATCGACATTGGACAGATCGTTTGCAACAAGAGTCGGTAAGAGGCTATTCTTGGGAATACTTGGGATAAGTACCCTTTACCAATAAACCAATAAACTGGGCGACATGCATGGTGTTGTGTGGGTTAGTTTGGGAAATTATAAATAGGTAGGTAGATCCTAAATATTGATTAATAATTGATATCTTAAATGTTCCAATTAGGTCAAATACACGAAATACAAGTTACTGTAGTTGGTGTGTACCAAATACACTAATTAGAAACACAAATACGAACTTGCGGAACAGTCAAACACAATTACAAATATGCAGAATCAGCGTATTTAAATTAAAACACAACTGTTCCGTTTGTGCGACTTAGCTGTGGTGTCGACATATTTTGTCCTATATATATATATATATATATATATATATACTAAAAGTCATGACCTAGACTGACGTATCAACAAAATAGATCCACCTATGTTGTTGATACGTTAGTCTAGGTTGTTGTTTGTGGCATCACCTACGAATAGACTGTTGTTTGTGGCATATTTATTCTCCGACTAGACTAGAGTTTGTGGTGTCTCTACTACTATTGTAATATTGGGCTTTGCTTTGATATAGTTCTATAATTCATAACATAATTGTTGTCGGTTTCCTTTCCAGATGCATGGAACAGGGAAGACGCTTAGAAACAACGTTAGCTTTACAAATAAAACCCGGGCGCCATCGATTTTTAAAATCACGGGTGCCGCTTTGACGCAAACGTTGCCTCTGACGACAGCGGGACCGACGAGTCTATAACATTTCAGCTCAGGGTAAGTACAGTTCAACCATCTAACGGTCTTGCGAATTGTGAGGAACATCAGCCAATGTTTTACACGAAATACTAATGTTACTGACGACGATGCCGCCGGGCGGTAAACGAAAACAGATTGGCTGGAATGATCCGGTGTTGTTTTCGGATGTTTGACCGACTATATCGAAAGACCTTTATAGTGACTGTATAGTAGGCAACAACAACTTGTGACGTACAACAATATACATAGACATAATCCTTAATTTCTTCTATGAAGTGGACTTTAAACATGTTTAGTTGTAATAATTATATAAAATGCCCATTCCCTGCTGGGAACCACGACTACTACACTTCCAAGTCGGTTCAACCACAGAATGGAATGAAAACATCGTTAGTCCGTCGTTTTATTACACCGACCAGTGTTGGGTTGTGATACTGCTATACACTGGCCTGTGTTGAGTTGCGACACCGCTGTACACTGGCCAGTGTTGAGTTGCGACACCGCTGTACACTGGCCAGTGTTGGGTTGTGATACTGCTGTACACTGGCCAGTGTTGAGTAGCGATACCGCTGTACACAGTATCGGTAAATATAGTTGGACAATGTCGATGATACTCGAGATAAGAGTAACTTGAACGTACTGGTGAGGACTTGACCTCACTGGTGAGGACTCAGGACACGACGACCCACCCACGACCCGTGCCCCTCACCTTGCTCCGACCGCACCAAGCCGGTTCCATGGCCCTCTAGATGCGCTTTGTGGTCGGTCTCGGGCCACAGTCGGTGACGTGTTTGTTGGGTGAAATTAACTGAAACGTATACCGTGAATGTAACAGCCACTGCGGTGGTTATTCGACTAATCCTGGCTGTCATTGCGACACCCGCCTGGGATGAGGTCGTGCATCACCGCCTCTCGCGTGTCACCAGTGTTCCACGAAGCCCATCAATGCGCCGCTGGTTTAGCGGTTAGCCCCAATTGTAAACACATTGTAAACACACTCACTATACGCGGACGTAAACAAGGTGCGGCTTATAAGCGACGAGTCATGATGCGCCTTAGTGTTTATATGGCAGAAGTACTTAACGATAGAGTATCCCTTCACCTTGCGTACACGTTTATGGACGGCAGCAATGAATGTATGTATGGCCATTGCTATTTTGTTGTTTCTTATGCAGCATAAACTTAGCTTACTTGTATATTTTGGCATTCACAATATATATTTTTTTGAAGTTTTTGAAAGCATTTGAATATTTAATTCACATTTTAATGTGCTATAGTTGTGGGCAAAAGTTGTTCGTCTCGTTGAATGGATGATGAAGTAACGTTTTAGAAGGTCACGAAACACGGCTTTGTTGAGTTTGTTGTCACTGATTGGAGCTGGACGTACATGGCATCAGCTTTGTTGTTGTATCATCCCATTCTGTCATAATTATCCTGTCGCCCAGTTATGTAATTGTCCTGTCGTCCTGTTCAGTCATCATTTTGTCGTACTGTAATCCTACACACCGACCTACTCTGGGTGTCCTTGTCCTGCGCGCCCCTTTCATCTTGTTCGTTGTGTGTAGCGTTGCGGGAAGAATCAGAACAACGGCTTCGGAGGAGCAGCGACGCGGCGTGTTTTGGCGTGGCTGGCGCGGGGCTCGGCGCACAGCTCGGCATGAGCTTCTCGGGCAGCGACGAGGACGAGTTCGGTGTGTTCGGACGACCGACGGCGGACGGCGGTGACGACGTCAACGATTCTCCGACGGTAGGTCTCGGTCTACCCTGCTTCTTCTGAAGACGTCAGTCGTTATTTTGGTTAATTGCTATTTATGACGAGCAGAACTGTCGAATCCTGAGTTGTACGAGTGGTTTGATAATCGACATTTGTTCGCATACATAATACGTTGAATACGTGAGTGAGTGAGTGGGTGAGGAGAGAGTGAATGAGTGAGTGAGTGAGTGAGTGAGTGAGTGAGTGAGTGAGTGAGTGAGTGAGTGAGTGAGTGAGTACCCGGAGTGTCTTCTACTTGCCAGCAGTGTGACGTGTGTTCTACCTGCCAGCAGTGTGACATGTGTTCTACTTGCCAGCAGTGTGACGCGTGTTCTACTTGCCAACATTGTGACGTATATTGTACTTGCCAGCAGTATGACGTATGTTCTATTTGTCAGCAGTGTGACTATGTTCTGCTTGTCAGCTGTGACGTTTGTTCTACTTGTCAGCAGTGTGACGTGTGTTCTACTTGCCAACAGTGTGACGTGTGTTCTACTTGCGAGCAGCGTGACGTGTGTTTTACTTGCGAGCAGCGTGACGTGTGTTCTACTTGCGAGCAGCGTGACGTGTGTTCTACTTGCGAGAAGCGTGACGTGTGTGTCTGTTTGCAGGACCCGGAGCCCGAGAACGGTGACTCTGTGGCCGGCCTTCTGGTCGGGGACGTCGACCACCGGACCCGCCTGCTGCGGCCACTCAGCTCTGGGTCGTTCGGGGACGTGTACGTCGGCGAGTTGGAGGAGACGGAGCGGCGAGTGGCCATCAAACTGGAGCGGCAGGGCTGTGGAGTCGCCGAGCAGCTCCTGTACGAGGGCAACGTCTACCGGCGCCTCGAGGATGGCCCCGGCATCGCGAGGTTGCACTGGTTCGGCATGCACCCAGCAGGCCTCAACGTGAGTAGCCGTGTCTCTCGCGTTCAATGAATTAATAATCGTGCGGATTGGACTAAGAATTATCTTAAAGTGACCATGTCTGTTCATTGGCCCATAGTCACCCGGGATAGTAATCATTAACATGCAGTTCGCCCAAATGTATTGACTTAAAAAATCGTGACCACGTTGAACATCAAAGATCTTATAATTAAATGATATAAAACCAACCGGCGTCCGTTATATTGCCAGTATAATTGTTTATAAACTGAATATTCTTTTTTACTTTTCGCGTACTAAAATGAAATTGCATATCATGTTTCGGGCATATTAAATGCAATTTGGCGGACATTATACCTTCAACATATGTACGCAGTAATACATACATACTAAGAACAATATATAAACATATTATGGTAATAAATCAAAGAACATAACTATTAGCTTACCTTTGTTTAATGCGTGCCAGAATTATGTTTAGATGACTGTATTGTGCTCGCGGGTTGTGTTGTGTTCAAATACGTATGTTGTGTTCTGTGTTCCAAACTTGTAACATATTGAGTTCATGTGATGTGTTCAGGTGTTGGTGCTCGACCTACTCGGCCCATCCCTCTACGACCTGCTGGTGCAGTGTGGAGGGAGTCTCTCCCTCAAGACCGTCCTGCTACTGTTGGACCAACTCTTCCACGTCATCGAGTTCGTCCACGAGCGAGGCTTCGCCCACCGCGACATCAGCCCCAACAACATGCTGATGGGCCGCCCGGGGTTTGACGACGCCCACCGTCTCTACCTCGTCGACTTCGGCCTGTCGAAGCAGTACTGCAACGGGCCGCGGTACATGCCCGCTGGCCGTCGTCACGTTCGCTACACCCAGCCCGTCGTCGGCACGATGCGCTTCGCCAGTCTCCACGCTCATGCCGGGGACGAGGTGCGTGGGCTAGGCTTCTGTTCTCTTCCACGGATAACATAACACATATAATTGATGGTTTATAATTATGTATAACTACTTTGCTTGAATACGTTGAATAAGTTTAATACTATGGTCTCCAAAAGTAGATTGTTACAACAAAACAACATAAGCACACATTTTTAACACATTTAAAAACATCCACTCAAATTTCAACATTAAGAGTACACTTTACTACATTGTATATTGTTCTGGTGTCTGTCTGTCTGTCTGTCTGTCGGTATGTCTGTCTGTCTGTCTGTCTGTCTGTCTGTCTGTCTGTCTGCCTGCCTGCCACTGTCTTTCAGTATGTCCGTCCGTCTGTCTTGTGTCCGTATGTATCCCTATGCATCAGACACCCGTGACCACGATACCCGTATATATATTCTAGGTGGGCCGGCGCGACGACCTGGAGGCGATAGGCTACCTGGCTGTCTACTTGCTCCGTGGCCGGCTGCCGTGGCAGGGCCTGCCCGCTCACACGGTCATCGACAAGTTCAACGCCATCGCGCGAGTGAAGGCGTCAACAAGCGCCGAGGCGCTGTGCGAAGACCTGCCCACGGAGTTCTCCATCTACGTCGACTACACGCGCCAACTGAAGCAGTATGACGTGCCCGACTACGACAGCATACGGACTATGTTCCGGGAATTGGCCGAGCGCCTCGAGTACGAGTACGACGACCAGTTCGACTGGCAGGCCAACACCGAGGTCGCTGAGGGCAAGAAGTGTCGCACTCCGTCCGGGGACTCGGGCATCGCTGATATGGCCGGGGACGTTTGTTGACACCTGTTGCTATGGCCTGGGACGTCTGTTGACGTCGTCTGTGACGTCACGTGTTCCTGATTCAGTGGTTCGCGCCTTGAGTCAACATCTCTCCTTTGAGTGGCTGTAGACTCGACTGTAGGACGCCGAGACGCGTCCGCGATGTTCTGTATATGATTGGCTGCAACGCCTGGCCCATCATTGGCCTATCTACTTGCGGGATATGTCATTGACTAGACAGTAGATCAATTTATTATAACTCAACTGTTTATATTAGAAGGAACATTCTTCCTCCAGATCTGAGTCGAAGCAAACTATGTTCGTTAAATGTTGAAATCGTGATTACATGTAACTGCATGTGTAGCAGGACGAATGCAGATTTAACTTAAAGTTGCATTCTGAGTTAAGCTACCATTTTAACTGTTTTTTTTAAAGAAAGTGTAAGTACAACGTGTACAGCATTTACTTATTTAATCACACTTGCTACCATATATCATGTCACTTTGGCATTTGACATGGTATTCGATCAATTATGCTTTTGCAAAATTACCGGTCGCGAGATCGGTCCAACGGAATAGCAAACATGTGATACGCTGACACAAATTATCGTCTTTTGCGTGGTCTTATCTTAACATGTCATTATTTTTTTAATACAAGTTTATATGGCGTTGAGAAAAGTGCTATACACACAATATATGGGGCATGTGTTGATTCACTGGTAATTTGTCTTTTAAAGATGGTTGATCTAAGAATGCAACTTCTTAAAGTGCACGACTTAGTAGGCAGACATGTTTTGAATTTTGTTTGTCTGTGGGCTTCTACACCAACCCAGCTACATGCAGACAAATTACCCCTTCCAATGAAGGGTTTACTTTTTATGAAGTGTCCATATTTCTACATGCATACAGGGTTGAATATTCAGCCGAATATTGCTTGAAACAATGTGTTTATTGGGCTTTGTCTATGTTATAATTGGAGGCGCTGTGAGTTACCAGGTAATTGTTGTGGATACATTTTTTGGAAAAGCGGATCAAAACGAAAGTTACTACCACGTGGCATTCCAGCCACAGGCCTCCTAGCAAGCATTCCTTCTTTCCGTCGTCCCTTGCGCTCAAACACACCGCTCGTCAACAACTGTTTCCTGCATGATGCGACTTCGTGTAGCTGGTCGCAGTGTTACAGTTATACTTGTATGTCAGATATCAACTATTTGGAACAGGTGTACTTGTATGTCAGATATCAACTATTGGGACCAGTTGTACTAGTGTGTCATATATCAACTATTGGGAACAGTTGTACCAGTGTGTCAGTAATCAACTATTGGGAACAGTTGTACTAATGTGTCAGATATCAACTATTGGGAACAGTTGTACCAGTGTGTCAGTAATCAACTATTGGGAACAATTGTACTAATGTGTCAGATATCAACTATTGGGAACAGTTGTACTAGTGTGTCAGATATCAACTGTTGGGAGCAGTTGTACTAGTGTGTCAGGTATCAACTATTGGGAACAGTTGTACTAATGTGTCAGGTATCAACTATTGGGAGCAGTTGTACTAATGTGTCAGGTATCAACTATTGGGAACAGTTGTATCAGTGTGTCAGTAATCAACTATTGGGAACAGTTGTACTAATGTGTCAGATATCAACTATTGGGAGCAGTTGTACTAGTGTGTCAGATATCAACTGTTGGGAGCAGTTGTACTAATGTGTCAGGTATCAACTATTGGGAGCAGCTGTACTAATGTGTCAGGTATCAACTATTGGGAGCAGTTGTACTAGTGTGTCAGATATCAACTGTTGGGAGCAGTTGTACTAATGTGTCAGGTATCAACTATTGGGAGCAGTTGTACTAATGTGTCAGGTATCAACTATTGGGAGCAGTTGTACTAGTGTGTCAGATATGAACTATTGGGAGCAGTTGTACTAATGTTTCAGTGAGATATCCACTATATGGAGCATTTTAAATAATTAGTGTTGTAGTGAGATATCAACTAGTCAGCGGAGTAGGTTCGCTCATTGAGTAATACGTGTATTTATTGAACTGTTTTAACTTTTCATAACCACTTTGCAAACGACAATGTTACAATGCTAGTCGGTTGTTGTGACCAAGCTGTTGCACTGTGTTTGTCTGTTCGTCAATCTCAGTTGGGTCCAGTCGGTGGCTGCTAATAGGATGCGCGAACGGTTCTGAATGTTGAATCCAGCTATTCTAATTGTTTATGACCGTGTGGACACGACCGAGGTATGTCCAAGATAACTGTGGTGAAAAAGTGAGTTACGTAACTCTTGAATGACACCATGACAACTGTTGAATGAATCTTAACACCAGGGTGTGTTTCAAGAAAACTACTAGACATTGTTAAATGTTAGTAAAAATGACACATCCGCTTAATACGTAGTCTCGCTGACTGGTTCACGGAGACGACAACATCCGAATGTGGAAGACCTCTATTTCTAGTTTCACAGCCAGCACTCGTGCTGTGTCTCGCGTCGCCAGCTCACGGCCGAACGTGAACTTTGCGCCACCACAATCTTGCATGTTTGCAAACGCTCGAAATGTAGCCATGTATTTAGCGCGTGATTTAGCTATATTTGTATTACTCGTCTGAAGCATTCATTGACTTTGGAGGAAGGTCAACTGGCTATGTTTTAGTTTATATATAATATAATTCGTGTGATGGTGGTATATTGGTAATGTAATTACAATGGTACATGGAGGCAGTGTGCTCTCCTGTGCGCATATAATGTGCACTACTGTGTGCCATATATTCATGTTATTTGTCTTGCGCATACAGAAGCTCTAAAGTAGTCTTGGCAGTTCGTGCCTGCAACCATTATCTCTGTGTGGGATTCAATCTACTGACGTGTACACGATGTTCCGGTGAATGTGTTTTAGACTTCTGGTGCCACGGTACGGCTTCAATGCTTATATTGATAATAACAGTTGATTACAAAATGCCTGTGAAACTGTAGAACAAATGGCAATGGCAGACGTGTCTGACACAGATGCGACGAACAGACTAACTCATTTCATTCATTGTTAATCATTTCCTGGTGCAATTCGTATTTGAAACCGCTATTTAGCATTCTACGTTTCACTGATCTGTGATTCGTGCCATTTGTTTATTGCACGAATCGCATATTGGCAAAAAATCAACTATGCATGTATTGACATGATATCATTGAATGTATTTTAATAAACACGTATTCTTATAAGAACAATCGCGTTCTCCAATATACTTCCGGTGGTTCAACAAACGTCTCCCGTTCTCGTGTAATTTTTGCGTTACAACTATCACACAAATTCACATTCTTTAAAGATAATAAGACCCATTCGCCAGGTCACATTTTTCTTGTAATTATGTTTGCATTGTCAATGTTCCACGCAACGTTTTATTTCGTAAAACTAGTTTTATGTTGACGCACGACGTGTGTGTGTGTGTGTGTGTGTGTGTGTGTGTGTTGTGCGACAACAGAGACAATCCCAGCGGTAAATGTTTCCTTATTGTTTGTTTTATATATGCAAATTGAATGTGTTTGTTCATAAAGTTACTTGTTTCTACCATAGTGGAATGTTACTACCATAGTGGAATGTTACTACCATAGTGGTCTGTTTGGTTCTATGCAAAGAAGTATGTCAACATATCGGACCAACGAGTTTCCGTAGACCCACCGGCCTGCGGGTTATCAGCTAGTAGAAACAGTTACGCCACCTAGCGGGTCTCGCTGATACAGTATTCGTCTACACCATTCATGCGCTAGGTGTCGGAAACTAATCAGTGCGCAGCACACACGGGAACCGCTCATGCACGGACATGTTAGTCCAAAGGAAGTATCTCTGTCCATGACCAGAGAGGTAATACCTAGTAATATTTTTGAAATCTCCCTCTATCAATCTCTTGTTAACGACCAATCACTATTTTCAACCGAGCGACAGTTTCTTGTACATGAATAGTCTGTAAAATAGCAAAGGTAGAAATAATATATTATTGAAACATGTCATGTTGGCATATATTGTATTCATCTAACGTGGAACTATTACGAAACCATTGGAGTTTCTTGCACGTGGACACTGTTGCTTGCCATGTGCATCAGCCTAGATTTGGAGACGTGCTACCATGTCCCTGGTCGGTGAGCCCCCGCGACGTGTAATCGTCTCCACTATCCTCCTTCTGTGTCACCCAGTCATAGCGGAAGTCGTACACAATGTCCAGCTTGGCAGCGAGCTGTTGGAACATGTCTTTGAGGTGTTTGTGGTCAGGCATGCACGAGGGTGGCCCAAAGCGAACGTACTGCAAGAACGTAGAGAACTCGTCCGGCATGCCGTCACATGTCGACATCTCCATCTTCATCTGCTTGATCCGTGCTCGTTTATCGAGGCGATCTTCAATGGGCAGTCCCTGCCAGGGCAGGCTGCCCTTGTATAGATAGACACAGACGTAGGCGAATGCCTCCAGGTCGTCGGATGGACCGAGGTCTGTGCTGCTATGTGCACGAATACTGGCGTACCTCGGTGTACCGACATTACTGTGCACAGGAGACACTGATCGTCCACACGTATGTCTGCATACTAACATCATACTAGCCGGCACCTTCTTGGCTAGGCCAAAGTCAACTATGTACACTTGTCCCGCTTTACTGCTGCGTCCAATCACAAAGTTGTCTGGCTTGACGTCGCGATAAACGTAGCCGTTGGTGTGAATGTACTGAAAGATATCAATTATTTGATCAAACAACATCAACACGGTTTTGAGTGAGAGTTTGCGATTGCAGTACGCAAAGAGTTCTTGAATGTTAGGTCCGAGGTACTCCATAACTAGGCCGTTGTAATACGGCTCGTACACGCCAAACCAGTGCATCGTCGGGATACCCGGCCCGCCCTCCAGGTTCCGCAAAACATTCCCCTCGGCAAGTAAAACCTCAGCATGCTTGTTCTGTTTCAATGACTCTAACTTCACAGCTACCTCTTCGTTTGTTTCGAGCAGAATACCTCGATGAATGCTGCCAAAAGAACCAGCGTTAATTTTGTCAAGGACGCGTGTCTTAATGCTACGTCCTATTATGAAGTTGGACTGCGGTGCTTCTGGTTCTTGCTCCTCGTCAGTTGGATCTGGTTCTAAGCGTACACTTGTTGCCATCGGTGCGTCAGAGTCTTCACTGCCGTGTCTTCGTCGCCTGAAAACGTAAATCATATTAATTCCCTCAGTCATCAGACGCTGACTTGGCATGAAGAACACGGTGTGGCCCCCAAGAGCTGTCAATAGTTCACATTTACCTCAGTACAAGATAATATATCACATACACAGGGGGATCCAGGGAGCCTGCGGGCATGTTTCCCCCTAGACCTCTGGAATTTGGCGTGTCCGCAGACCTTTGTGAATGGGCCCTCATGACCGTGCCCTCCTAGACCCTTGGAAATGTGCCCCCGTTCAGGTTATGACAGCAGCACCCCTCGTCTTAAGATTTCATCAGTCGATGAGAGATAGGAGACAACTCGAGATAGCGAGAAGCAGGTGAAATTGCAACCGCGCAGCACCCCCTCCGTCTTCCGATGTCACCAGTCGAGCCGAGACGGAGGAGAAGCTGAAGTTACGGTGACGCGGTAGCGAAACATTTTCTACACCATGTGGTTCGGCCGCCAGTGGGGGTTTTTGTCCCCCCCCCCTATACTATCCTCTCGGGACCTGCTCATGACATAATTAATATGCACGATGCGTGCCCTACCTCACAACATAAAAGGACCTGCTTATGTCAGTCGTTTAGATGGCAATCTTGTTCAATCTTACTTTCGTGTTTTCACAAATCTAGTCGCAAGTCGGTATAATTTGTGACTCGAATCAGACCCTACGACTTGAGTCAATACTTACACAGTAAATGGGCATACGTAATTTGAACTTACTGTTTTCAATAACTGGCAATCTCACTGCAGTCACATTTGACAAGTGAGGTCAGGTGGTGGTAATGTTCACCTACAAGCTTAATACCCTCAAGGCACCTGTGGGGACCGTCAGCCAACTGGAGGCTGCTTAAATGTATAACTACAGTGTATAACATAAATTATGTCTTACTTTATTTCTTATATAATTTACCGCCTTTTGAGAACAAACAGAACATCTGATATTGTTTATGTTATTAAAACACGCATTCGACATTAAATGTATAAACACGACATTATTTAATAGTATGACAACTAATATATTCTACAAAATATACATTTCCAAGGTTTATACGAGATATAGCTAACCTAACATACAAAGACATTTTAACAACAAGCCTATACTAGGATCCATGACGTCACACAGTAACAAGCCTATACTAGGACCCATGACGTCACACAGTAACAAGCCTATACTAGGATCCATGACGTCACACAGTAACAAGCCAACATTTCTAATTTTATGACATCGACATAATTTATTGCTTCGGTTACCAGTAGCCATGTTTTTTTTTGTGATAATGTTTTAATAGGTATCCGTCAATACTTAACGTGTTTCCAGACGCGGGCTCAGTTCTGCACCGGCCAGTCGCAGTGGTCCTAAATTTTAAAACTGGCTAGACATTAAGAATAGAATAAGACATGTTTATTAGCAACTCAACTGAGTTGGATTCACAGTGTACAATAAAATACAACCAATACATTGAAACGTCATACAGTATTAATACACTGAAATGTCATAAATACCATCCTTCTGCCCTTCAATCGTTATTGGCAGTTGTGTAATCCTCATGGTATAAAGGAGTTATGGTATCTGTTTGTTCGGGTTATTGGCAAAGGGTACACATTACGTTGTCTGATGTCATATTTGGTATGCCTTTTGTCAGGCAGCAGATAGTTTAATATGTGTGTATTAACTTTAATCTTATTGAAATATTTTTGACAAAGGCAGTTCCGTCTTGGTTTCAATGTCACCAATTTAACATACCTGAGTTTCTCGGCGTAACTTATTGCAGGAAAGATACACTTTAATGCTCTTTTTTGTATCATTTCAATACTGTCAGATAAATATTGTGGCAAGTTAGTGTGCCATACAGGGCATGCATATTCTAAAACAGGTCTCACAACACTGACATATATAGTGACCAGATCAGTCTGGCTAATTCCTACTCGCTTTACCTGATACAATATGTATAGTCGTTTCCCAGCCTTTTTTTACAATATGTTCCACATGCTTATTCCATGTCAGATCCTGTGAAATTGTAACACCTAGAAGTTTGGCATGGTCTACTTGATTTACATCTTTTCCATCGATCTTTATATTCGGGATAGTGTTTCGAAAATTGCGGCCTTGTGCAAAACAGATGATCATCTCTTTTGATTTTCCTGAATTTATTTTCATATAATTCTGTTCTGTCCACCTAGCAGCAACGTCAACCGATTCTTGTATAACAGATACACCCTTTCTATTGCATGCTTCGAACAATGTACTGTCATCTATATATTTATATAACAGAACAGGCGTTTCTAAATAATTTATGTAGACTAGAAAACATTTAGGTCCAGACAGTGTTCCTTGTGGTACTCCCCCATTGGGGTGACCAGAATGCGAATATTAATTTCCTATTTTTACTTGTTGAGTTCTGTCCAATAAAAATGCTGCCATCCATCTTACAATATGTGAAGGCAAACCATACAACTATAGCTTTTCTAGTAACATATGATGATTAATAAGGTCAAACGCTTTGCTAAAATCTAGCATTACAACACGGACATAAGAATCCAATTTATCAGTCGCCTCATACCATTTGTGTACCATTTCGACAAGAACGTCTGTTGTGGAAGTTCCACTAATTCCACCAAATTGCTTAGCATCAATTTCTCCTTCAATTGTTGATTCAAACACCTTAGCAGCTAGTGGAGTTAGTGAAATTGGTCTAATATCTTTTTCAATCAACACAGGTGGGTTTGTTTTTGGTAACGGTATTATGTTGGCCATTTTCCATTCCATAGGTAGTACTCCTTCTCTTAGACTTGTTAAAGATAGCAGTTAATGGAGGAGCGAGGACTTTGCGTGATTTCTTAACACCCACGCAGGAATTTTATCAGGCCCAGTAGCCTTGTTCACCTTAACATCCTGTAAAACTTTGAAAGTAGTCATTACACTGATGACATACTGATCTGGCAGTTCCTCGTTTACTGTGAATATTTCGTGATCCTTATTTAAACGAGGAAAATGTTCACTTACATATAAAAACAACTCGTTCATTCTACTGGCTAGATATACACATTTAGAGACTAGACATAAATATGTTACTTTATAACGTTACTACTGTAAACATGTGTACTCACTATCACTGAAAAATTGTTAACCAAACTACGTAAAAGTTCGTCAATGTGTATACAAATTACGTAATAAACAAATGCGATCACGCACCGCCGCCATCAATGCAAGAATACTATATTTGATATAAATAATAATATGTATATATACACATATATATTATATATATATTATTGATCAAAGGCATTTTCTTAATACGTGGACGCGATGTATGTTGGATAAATCATCCATATTCTATGTAAGGTTTTGCAAATGTTTCTGTCAATAAATGTGCTTGGATGACGTTAGTGTTAGAGACATGCAAGGAGAAGTTTGCTGGCAAAATGTGACCGATGTCATAGCTAGATCTTAGTCTTAATGTTACATTCTGAGATCATGTGAGAAACACTAACTGACCACATATATATACAACATACCCGCAACATGTTCGAGCCTGCAAAGTTGGTGTATTCTCTGCCAGGGATCATTTCCCAGTGATAATGTTACGCAAACGCAACTCTACAAAGACTGATATGCCCTCTGTGATCACACATCGGCAATATAGAAATACTTTGATTTGGATAATTTCGTGTATGATCTTCAGCAAATGCCCTGGTTAGATATCTGTAAACATGTTGATGTTGATAATGCGCTAGATGCATGAATGACAAGTTTTGTTGGTGTGTACGTGTGACAAACATGCGCATGTGAAGCGTAGAACTGTGAAGCGAAAACAGCAACCAGACTGGTTCACAGGAGATATTGTTGATG
The DNA here is from genome assembly GCA_020002185.1 of Paraescarpia echinospica. NCBI lineage: Eukaryota > Metazoa > Annelida > Polychaeta > Sabellida > Siboglinidae > Paraescarpia > Paraescarpia echinospica. Next base: position 4,227,236 of record CM034538.1, on the reverse strand, counting down.
TTATGCAAGAGAAAAACAAACATAAGTCACAGGGAAGGTGGGAAAACTACACGATCTGGCGAAACAAAATGACCAATATGATTCAAACTGCAAAAACGTCCTTCTGCCAACCAAGCCATCGAGAAACACACCGGAAACCCCAAGCTTTGTGGGCACATCTTCGAGAACTGTGCCCACGAGACATAACACCAACACCATTTATCATAGTCATCAGAGATGGTGAACAGGGAATCGCAGACACAGGAAACATTGCAAACACCTTCAGCGAATACTTCGCAAACATAGCCAGTCAATGCACTAGTACCTGCCATGACATACAACATTTCGTCAGTGAAGGAAGGAAGGAAGGAAGGAAGGAAGGAAATGTTTATTTGTCCCAGTAACACAATATTGATCGAAAATAAATATACACAAATCATATGCAAACAACATATTACAACATAATTTTCACTACAACAAAAAAACAATCACGAAATAAACTATTCAAAACAATACATTAGTGTGAATGAAAAAGTGGTGTCAGCAAAGGGAGGGGGTCTCCCGTCCCTTTGCTTTAAATAAATAATGGCGTGTAAGTGTACTTTTAGTAGATGCATATTTGTAAATATGCATCTACTAAAAGTACACTTACTGTAAAGGTGTCAACCCTGAGTATCTGTTACCAGTGAGATCTGAATCAGACATCCTTGAGATAAGCAGAAAATCCTTACAAATTTAGCGCAAAAAGACACTTAAAACAGTACAAAACAAGTAAAACGAGTGTGCACTACATTGGCCAATTTACTGGGGGCAGTGTGGGGTGCTCCAGGTTGTACTGGTGGGATGCCCACTTGGCCTCGCGCAGCATCTGTGGCGTCACGTCAAAGCAAGAACTGTCACAGTTCATCTTGCATTGCATGAAAGCAGTAATCGTGTCCGCGTGCAAGCTCTTGCGTGCCTCAGTGTGGATCTTGCGAACCACCGACAACGCTCTCTCGGAGACTGCGTTGTTGTGTGGCAGACTGAGCAGGGCCTGCAACAGGCGAGCCAGGCAGGGAAAGAGCCGTTGCTGTAGAGCCGTCTTCAACGCCATCACATCAGCCCAGATGGAGTCGAGACGACGTGCTTGACCCCCGACCTCCGATCTCCGTGCTGAGGACGTCGTCCTACATCAGCTGGAGGTCTTCGAATTCGTCTTTAAGGGTCTCTCCGCCGATATGATTTTTGTCAATTTTAAAACGGTTTTTGAGCAGTCAGTAAAACAGCATATATGATAAATGTAAACAGTTACCTAAAAACTCCATCCAAAACACCAAAGATTTCCTCGCTTGTGCCGCCGTTGAACACTGACATGTCCAGCAGGCGTGTGCGTACCGCCCCGTCGCTGAAGAATCGGACAAGGATGTCGAGCCGCTTCATCTCAGTTGCCAAGCATCGCTTGATAACGTGCGTGGTCTTCGTCCGTTTGCTCTTAAAGAATAAAGGACTTTGCGATCGCATTGTCCGGGCAACTGTTCGGTGAAATGGTCGGTAACGGCTGCTGGGAGGTTGTGCTCCGCCACAAAATATGCGAACATTACCACAGATTTTGTAGTCGAATCAGGAGTGACCACCCTCGCCTTGAAAAAAGAAGTCATCGGTGCGTCTTGTCGAGCTGACTTCAGTTGCCTGTCATGCAATTTTCACTTGATATGCTCGCGAACATCATGTACGCCAGACGCCGCGACATTTACGTCACGCAAACACACTGCGGCATCTGCGCACCTGGCGTGATGCTTGACAGGCTTCGCCTTCGACTTGGTTATTATGCCGTTGAATAGTTGGACCCATTCTGGCAGGAATACAGCCACAAAATGTTTCCACTTCTTTGCTTGTGGAGCATCCATAATTTTCTAGCGCAGTGGAATGTATGTGGTCAGGTTCCAAGAAATGAGACGTAAGCCAGGCGCCTTACGGTGTTTCAAAATATGCCACCAGGGGCGCCGCCACCAAAATTAGTAATCGTCAAGCCCGCACCGCGGCGCCAAGAACGCTGCGGGGAATGACATGTGAAGCACGATGCGATCTATGAGTCGCATTTAGCGTAATAGAAATGTTGGTGATGGATAGCGTATCGACAACTTGGCAGAAATTCGGGATCCACGGCCGACCGCGCTATATCCGAATACTCGTTGTAAGTTAACGAGGCGCGTTATAACGAGGACTGAAAAAAAATGAAAATAGAAAAATTACAGAAATCCGTGAGCATCGTCTCTCACGGCCATGAGCCTGTGTAAATCTAAAAAATCCGTGAGACTCACCAATAAACCGTGAGACTTGACATCTCTGGACGGTCTCTTACACGCCATTATTTTGACAAATGCGATATTTGCCATATCACAATAATCTTTATATGATTGTATATAATACATTTTGGCATAAGCCACGAATCCCCGTAGACTTGAGTGTAGATCTTGCTTTTCAGTATTGTTGCGGTATTGTTATTTCGGATGTAAAATGTCCGATACTTTTAATAATGTTAGGCTTTTAAAAATAGATTCTGTGTACGCATTGTACTTTCTTAATAAGCTGGATAGAGTGTTCTCGATCCCAGAAATCACGGAGCAAACGGTGAACAGAGCACTCGTGGCTCTCAGTCCTGCCAAATCAACAGAAGCCAACAGAATCAGTGCTAGAATGCCGAAGGCAGTTGCGCCTGCCATCACTGTATCTGTCACAGCACTAATAAACAACGGCATTGTTGAGATTTCCAACGCTGTGGAAGATTGCAAAGGTTACCCCAATTTACAAGAAGGGACCTATACTAACAACAAAGGCAACTAATGTCCGATTAAAGTGTTGTGTGCTTTTAGCAAAATATTGGAGAGACACTTACATGCCAGTCTGTATGTCTATCTCATGTCACATAATGTGCTACATGACGGCCAGTTGAGTTTCCGTGACAAGCACTCATGCGAGACAGCACTGAACTACATGGTGTATAAGTGGGCGACGGCTATTGATATTGGACTCGTGAATGGTGTATTGTTGCTGCGAAAGGCTGTCGATCCTGTGAACCACACAGTTCTGGAGAAATTTGCCATATACGGATGTTGACAACAATCAATGCAATGGCTCTCTTCGTATCTGTCAGAGCGCCAACAGTTTGTCCAGTTCAGGGCCAAACAGTCTGAGAAATCTGGGATTACAACATGAGTTCCCAAGGCTCTATACTGGGACCAATGTTCTTTATTGTGTTTATGCCCCTGAACACGAAAACGATAAACACAGTGGAAATATATGCTAACGATCCCTCCACAAATCGAACAGAACCTTAACAACGATCTTCAGGAAATTTCTTAGTGGTGTGACAACAACAGGATTGTCATTAACGGTGAAAAAACGAAGATATGAATCAAGGGAGATAAGCTTCAAGTGCACAAGACACTCGAACACGATTGCCAGAAACCTCGCACTTCTCTGCAGAATAAGGAAATACTTCCGTACCAAGCAAGGAAGACGTTCTATAACAGCTAAGTCCTACCACACATGGACTACTGCAGTATGCAGCACAATCTGGGGCAATGTAAACTCGTCAGAGCGTAGATCTACAAAGACGTGCTGCCAGAAAGATAAAATAAAAAAGGACGTTTGGGCTGAAGATCTCGAGGCCCGCCTAATTACGTTGTGGCAAAATTATCCAATGTTATATGACGTGGCTGATAAACATTACCTAAGTGGTGTATTGAAGAAGCGGGCATTCCACGAGATAGGCGGATAACTGGATATGCCAGGTATGTGTAAGGTTTACAGTCAAATATTAGGTCTATATTCATAATATTAGAGCTAATTAGACTATTATTGTTCATCAGTTCAGGTGGTATTGCAAAAAACTGTCTAAATAATATGTTAAGCATCAGTAATACCATTGTTGAAAATAATGAACTGCCAATAATACGCCGATCGTCATATTATGATTTTGAAAAAATTAACTTATTAATCCAAAACAATAATAAACATTTCAGTATCCTAAGCTCAAATATACAGTCCATTAACGCAAAGTTTAGAGAACTCGACGCATTTGTAAATGACTTATATTCTTTAAATTTATAATTTAGCATAATGTGTCTGGCTGTCTGATAATGATGACTTATCACCAATTCAATTAAATGGATATGACTGTATATCCCAAGGAAAAAGTTGCAGCACTAAAGGGAGAACAAATCTTCGAAACATAGTTTTAGAGGAGTCTCCTAACCCTACTTTTTTGTTAATTACCATGTCCATGCATTATACCATGTTTATCATAAGGTTATATATTTGTATTATTTTTATTTTATTTTTGACATGGATGTATTGTATGTAAAATCAAATGTCTTGGTCATATAAAAACAAATTCTTCTTCTTCATCACCTTCAATTATATTATGGTCTTGGGCAACGTCAAGACAATGTCCATGAAACGATATATACATACTCCATACTAATGTTAATAAAAAAAACTGCCAAAACGTATTTACACTTTTCGCTCGTGTGTCACAGAAATAGTTTTCTCTATAATATGCCGACGTCGTACTATTACATGTCGACTCTTCTCACAGTTAACAAAATGAAAGGTGTTGAAATGTGTTCGATGGATCTGTGCCCACTGTGTAACTTAGGTAACAATAATGAAAAGTTTGTTTCATAATGTTTGCCAGATTTAACTAAGAAAGATGTATAAAATATAATAGTTGTCACCACAATGTAACCCTGGTTCATCTGCATTATATACAACAGTACTAACATCAGAGGCTGTATAGGTCAATTTTAACTGTATAACGCGTTCTCTATTATGCGTCGACCACGACATAGGCGGTAATTGTAGATCCGCTGCTCTTGGTCCAGGTTCCGTTGCGGATATGGCTTCATGAAGTCTGGTCTTAAAGGAAACGCGCCATCGCCGAAGAAGTAGAATTGGATATCGGTGTCAGTCCCATTTAACTTGGTAGCCGCCGGCAGGTTCAGACGCCCGTCTTGTAAGGCCGGGAAGAGACTGGATTGACTGAAGACACCTCCGTCCGAAACCCTACCGTTTGCACCAATACCTACGTACGTGAATCTGTAATCAGCATCTGCAACGGCCAAGAGCACGGTAGAGAAAGAGCCTCTGTAATTAAAGTATGTCGACCCTGTTTTGTTGGGAAACTTGATCGTGATGTGTTTCCCGTCTATTGCGCCCGGGCAGTGGGGAACATTCCATCGGCGATTGAAGCTTGCTGTGATTGCTTCCCACTCTTCTGAAATAGTGGGCATCTAAAAATTGCAATTATTGAAAACATTATTAGCAGTTATAAATACAAGATAACAAATTACACATTAAACAGTGATTTCTTTAAATACTTTTTCCGTTTATTTAGGCAAACGACATAGTTCAGCGCAGCTATCAAGATGATGAAATGGAACCGAACACAAGTAGAGAAGATCATGAGAGCGAAGGTGATGGTGAACAAGACAACGAACTAGTTATGACACTTGATCCAGATGAAAGCGCTGACGAGTCGGGTTCATTAGTCGAGAGCGAAATCACCGAAACACCACGCTCAACCAAATGACCGCTGCCGAAAAAGACGCCGCCGACCAACAGCAAGAAGCAGAAAACAACTTTAAAGAGTACATAAGGAAAAGCTAGCCTCACGTGTATGCAGTGCTCTAAAATATTCACCTACCATTTGTTAAGAAGCATGTGTTATAGAAAAAGGTAAAATAAATGGCACCATGCCTCAGTTCATATTTGAGGGTTTAGGTCAAACTGTGCTAATAATACTATTCATTCTACTTCTTGCAGAGTAATATGTGTAATGTTGTTGTATTTGGGTTGTTTTGAGTGAGTTTGATAACCACAGAAGACGCCGTGTGTGAAAGGGATAGAAGCGGAAGTTCCCAATATATTCAAAGTAAAATACAAATCTGCGCATAGTAAACGGCTACATTACAATATGTAATGGAAAATAGTATTTCTCAACATTTATTATGATATATTTATTATAATATATTTGTGCAAGTCTGATTCTATATTTATTTTGATTATACACGCGGCATGCGATGTGCCAACAGTGTGATGGGTGACAAGTAGGTATTTTAAATAACCTCCAATAACGTCGACAGAGCTATCGACACGGAAGAAGTTACATACAAAAACACAGTTTTGTAATTGTTCTTCGTTTTGCGTTTTCGGCAGTTTATTTCAGGGTGTTTTACTTTTAACAGGTACTGAAGTCTCTCACGGAAGAACCGAAAAGCGAAGAATATGAGACAGATGTCTACGTGCGTTACTTTGTCGGGGAATTGAACAAGATAGATGATGCAGACCAGAGGGAACTGGCTAAATTTCACATTAATCACGTCCTTCACAAGGCCTGTAGAGGCGCTCTGCATGATTGTCACCTCGCCACCCAGCCACAACCTCAACCGCAGCCTAATCCCCTCCATGTCTGGTCTTCGCAGACCCCGTGCCAACCACAGATGCAGTCTGTGGACCACCCTTTTGGCGTTACTTCTTTCGTAGACTGCCCTTCCTTCACCAACCTTTAATTAATTAATTCCACATCGTTTTAATTCAAAAAAAATTCGAGTGCTTAATGCTATGTGAAGATAATTGCTTAGATAAATAAAGATTTTTATAAAGAAATAATTGTTTTATGGTTTGTAAATGTTGATGAAAATTACCTTCATGAATTGTGGCTGGAGCTACTTGAACAAAACAGTGCATGTCTCTTTCATGATAGCCGATATGGTTCTTTCGCCTATTCGGAACAGGAACGCCAAGGGTGCAACACTTTCTCCTGTTCACAATTTAAAAACTGTAAGTACATAACGAAATGTAACATAAAGCACCATGCTAAAACAGTCGAACCTCGCTTGTGGTCACCTCGGTGATACAACCATTTTGGCAAAAATGGTCACTAGAACAATCCATAATTATTTCCGTAACAGTAAAGTATATTAAATTGGTGCCGCTAATACGATCACTTCGCTATTCGTGTCACTTTGGTTCAGTCCCAAGGATGACCTTTCAAAAACAAAATAAAAAAGCGTTTAAAAAAAAATCTGTGTACAAATCAAATATGCAAGGCAGATACATATAAAGTAGTAATACTATTTGTTGACAATTACTAGCAGCGTTTTACTTGATGTTAATTTCGTAAACTATACAGACGTGAGTAGAATTCCTTATATTTGGTAGATTATTATGAAACTACATTACTAGCAGCGTTTTATTTGATGTTAATTTCGTAAATTTATTGAGTAACATATCATCATATGCATACATGTCAATATTAGTGTGGCATTATTATGAACAAAATCTGTTTTTTTATTAGTGGTCAGAACTCGCAGAGCTAGTGCTAGGCGCTCGCCTGGGGTGATAGCCTGTCGATAGTTACTAGTTAGTGTTAGCTTTCCTGATGTGTGGGTCCAAAATGCTAAGAATGTATTCGAATGTATTGAAGTCCATGAGGAAATAATTTGCGTAATAGGCAGGATCGGACAGCTGAAAATAAATAAATATTATATTCAATTAAATAGTACATTTCACATTTTCACAAGCATAACTTTAATTGAAATTATATACCATTCAAATAAGTAAACTGTCTAGGCTATAACTATAAGCCAATGACAAATGCCAATGCCAAAAGTACACATTCATATATGATACAGCGCATTACAATGGTGTAGGCCTATGCAAACAGTGGAATACCGACAGCCAAAACACGTTGCAAGAGTTACCTCTAATTCTTTCACGAAGTTCTGGTACGCGCCCTTTGCATGTCTACGCGATACCCAAGGGCGAACTGAGAACTGTCTCTGTGAGTGTGACTGGGTTTATTCGTCGTCGTCTAAAACGAACAGTAGAAGACGAATGGCTCTTCTCCTTCTACTCTCGAAAAATTCTGCCATTTTGTTTCCACGTTTGCCCACATGAGCGCGCGAATCGACCCGTCTTGCCTCGAGACGCATTCCCGTCTCCCCGGTGTGCGGGCACATCACCTCGGGACTCGCTCGAGACTCGCTCGAGACGCCTCGCGACGAGATGCTCGAGACGCGGTAAAGAAGCATCGAAAACGCGTCTCGATTTAGCCGGAGGTGGTAGCATTGGCCCCTCACAACGGCCTGGAATATTAAGGTCCTGCCAATGTTACCGGTAGGCATCCTCGCAAGCCAGGGCTGTTTGCCATGCAAAACTAGCCCTAGCAGATCTCCTACGCGAAGTGCGGAAGTTAGCTTAGTCAAACTAGTAATTGACTTCGTCAGTCGCGACTGCGTCACCCGTGAGAACAGCGCAAATATTTGCCCCAATTTGAAAACGACTTCTGGGAATCCCAATATCTAATGACCCGTTCGCCCATTAGCACGGGCAGCTGAGCGGTATTGTGTATTCGAATAATTGCTTCTACTTCCTATACATTGCATGTAACACGAGCCACGGTTGGTTGAAATTAGTTTTATTATGACTACCGCCGCCAATCACTGATCTAGTGAGCGATTTCATAGGCTGAGGCTTAAATTCAATTTGAAAAAACAAGAGAAACGAAAAATAAACTCACTTTCATTCCTTAAGACGTTCTTTTATACCCATAATCGCCATGGGGGTGAAGACCTCTGCGTTTCTTTGCACGGGCACTAAACGTCTTGTCACTTTGTACAGGCCATGCTGGGCGCGAACAATTAAACGACCTGTAATATTGTCATTGATTGATCGCCAACCCACTTTTTATAACATAGACATTTACATTATTTTTAGAACAATTACATTGTTTTAAAACATTTTACTATTTTCAGTCATTTACTATTTTGTGAGACATTATTTTATATTTCACCATTTTAAGGACACTACACTCTGTCACCAAGACAGTCAATGTCACCACTATTGTTTATTGTGTTTTAGTTGTATATTGTTCTGCTGCTTCGAGAGGTCAGGAGTTTATTCTGTGCTATATGAAGCATTGTCAGTTCAGTGTAAACGTTGAACCCAGTGGTTAAAAGCTAGTTGACAAATGACACATTTACTGCATTGGCCATTGGCATTGCCACGGAACTGCGCAAATCACGACCTTGAGATAGGCAATGAGACGCGTTTGTTATAGTATGCTGGTGGGAGCACTTGGTGCGGCCAAACGTGTTTTTGCAATTTTAACAAAAACCTGATCAAATTCTTCTGTAATATATCTATGTGGTAAATACCTAACATATATTCTATCAAATTTCTGCAAACAAACTTTTAGAAAATTTGTTCTGGGTGAATTACTTACAAAAATAGACCGAGGCTCCGAGCAAAATCCAAATCTCATAAAAGACGCCTGCGTCAAAAACCGTCCGTCCTATATGCGCTGTATAAATCGCTGTATTGCCAGAGCGTGTCACGTGAATCGCTGTGAGATCGGACAGTGTGTTAACATTGTCATTGGCCAAGAGCGTTACAATACGAGATTTGAGTGACACGAATTTTGATCTGGCACGAATATTCCGGTCGTGAGTGTAATAAATAAGTTTCTTTCAATGTGTGTCTATGTCACTATGACTATGACTATGAGTCTGTGTGATATAGTATGTCGTATGACTATGAGTCTATGTATATGACTGGACTCTAGCACTAGCCTAGCCCTAGGGCTAGGTCTTTAAAAAACTAAAACTTCTCATGCCATGGTTCATGGGTATGCAAATTATTAAAACGGTAAGGTTTTGTCTAATTATACACCACTTTCGATTCCACTTTCTACTAAACAAATTACTGAAACGAGTAACAACTGTACCTAGCTGTTTAACTTTAACAAAATCTGAAACGAAAAACCAAACCTCAGTCCAACGCGCTCATTTTTTATTGTCGTTCGTGTCGATTGGCTAATTACTACCGTATGTAAAACAAATAAGAGTTGGCGTTTAGAACAATGGTTTATTTTAATTAACCATTCATATTTGTGTGTGTGTGTGTGTGTGCGTGCGTGTGTGTGTGTGTGCATAATAAAAAAACTTTGTAATCACAGTGACACAGACGCGTAATACAGTATGCAGGCGTTATGTTAGTGTTATATATTTTATTATACACCATATTTTCGAACAACTTACCAATTTCTTAGCTCCATTTTTGCGTAAAAGTGACGTCAAAACTGCGATTTTTTCGCAACTTAAGCAAGTAGTATTCTCGAAATATTTAGCCGATACGAATCTTCACAAAAATAGAGTATAATTCACCGAAAAGTTACGCCAACGCAAGAGGTTCCGTAACTTTTTTCGTAACTTATGGTAATGCATTCGAATGGAGATTTCTCCGTTATTTTGTGTTACAATGTAGTCAAAATATATTAGTAAATTGTATGTGATTCAGTGACACTGATGTATGTTTGTCTATTTGTATTGACCACTGTAATTGCATAAATACTGTGTACGCAGCTAGCCAATGGAAAACTCCAAAATAAAAAGTACGAAAAAGTAAACAAGCGGGACCAGCCAAGAAACGGGACCGATTAGTAATTCACCGCAGTAATTTAAAGATTGACTGCGTACTACACAATTATGATTTATGTAAGAACGTTTAGCTACACTTGAAACCACAATTTCTATTTCAAAATACAAAAAGTATTGCATGTATGAATCTGATGGCATGAACATTGAAAACTATATATTCCAACACAAATGTATAAAAAGGACACTATTTCTTTAAAAAAAAATATATCAAGCATCCTGGATATGCTTATAAAATAAATATTATTATAGCCATGGGACACAAAAGTGTAAATGGTTGCAAACTAGTAATACAAGAAACATATTGGGGATTTTGCCAGTTGTATTTAATGTTTCATATACATGTACATATACGTTATGTTGTTCCATTACATCTGCATAAACACTAATGGGTAACTTAGCTTGGCTTCCACTTTCAGAGACATGCTCCTTGGGAAATGCTATATCGAGTGCACCAATAATGAATATTATAACCACACATTGTGGTCATTTAGCCAAGCATTGACAATACTATCCAAAATAAACATGTAACTATTACAATTATATATATATATATATATATAATATGTATAAAAATAGGTGTAGTCAAACATATTGTATCATAGTATAAATATATATATTATGATACAATATGTTTGACTACACCTACTTTTGTGTCTTCAAAATAACTTGTAAATATGCGTGAGTATACCTGTATATAGGTATACTCACAATATATTGTTGAAATAAGTTTGATGTTGAAAGAGTGCATATACGGTAAACCTCAGATGTAACAAATTTTTTTTTTAAATAAATTTCACTTATATTGAATAAATGAATTGGTCACTTTGTCATCTAATTCGTTCTTTATTACTGACAAATTACAATACATCACTGAATTACACCCACGTCGTCCTGACTCTCGCTGTAGTGTCCCACGACAGGATGTCCGCAAGAAATTACGCAACAGAAACGAAAACACGACAATCCTTCCCCACAGTTTCGAGTTAGGGGGTGTACGTGCTCGGCGGATGGCGATCACGTGTGCTACGACGAAGCACTGGCGACGCGACATCGGGAGCAGCAAGTCGCGGCGGAGAACCGAGTTTCAGTGGAGAAGCGAGATGACGACCGTCTTCGGCTGTCGACGACTGTTCGAGTCGGACTTCTCTTTTTGGCGTCTCGCGTCTCGGTAACCGTGGTGGAGTTGCAGCTCGCGTAGTTAGTGGAAAACGGATCTGGTCGACTGGTGGTTGCGCCCGCGTGGGCAAGACTTTAACCCTGTGACGCATCTGGTCGACGTGACGACGATGAACCCCGTCAGCACACTGGACGGTGAACATGCGAGTGCCCAGAGAAGACGTTATTCGACCGGGAATCCACTTGATCTTGCAATTCACGCTGTAGTTGCGAATGAAGATGTGGTCTCCGATCGCGAACGTGGTCGAGTGTAGTGGTTTCACCGGCTGCTTCTTCTCGGCGTGAGGTAAAGACGGCTGGAGCAGAGATAGCGGCGTTCGAAACTGGCGACCCAGCATCAACTCCGCAGGAGTTCTTCCGGTAGTGCAGTGAGGAGTGCTGCGATACTCTCTCAGAAAGTCTCTAGCGGCTTGGTCTTTTCCCAGACCTTCCTCCCCCACAGAACGCTGCATCGCTCTCTTAAACACGCCAACAAGGCGCTCCGCCTCTCCATTTGAAGGCGGATGGAATGGCGCGGAGGTCATGTGTAGGATGCCATTCGATCGGCACCAGTCTGCGAATTCTTTTGACGCAAACTGAGGACCGTTGTCCGATACGAGGGTCTTTGGTAGGCCCCAGCTGGTGAACAGCGCATCAAGAGCCGTGATGGTTGTCTCGGTCGTTGGGTAATTCGCAAGTCGAATAACGCTGGGCCACTTGGAATATGCGTCCATTGCCAGCAGCCACATGCTTCCCAAAAATGGCCCTGCGAAATCGATATGCACTCTATCCCAAGGGTTGTCGGGTATAGGCCAGGGCGAGAGATTTGCTGGTGGCGCCGGTGCAGTGACGGCGCAAGTGTTGCACGATTTGCAGCATTCTTCGATGACCCTCTCTATTCTCGGCCACCAGACGTAGAGTCTGGCCATTGCTTTCATTCTAATCATGCCACGGTGTGATTTGTGTAGCAAGTCGATCACTTTCGCTTGCAGTTTCTGCGGTACAACAACGCGGCAGTCTCGTAATAGTACGCCTTGTACCTCGCAGATCTCTGCTTGCGCATTTATGAATGGTTGCAAATTGTCCGACTGTCCTCGTCTTGAAGATGTAACCCAGCCATCGCGTACGCAACTTAGCACCTCAGACAAGACAGTGTCTTTCTTTGTGTAGTCAGCAACGATTCTGGGCGAGATCGGGAAATCTTCTACAGCCTGTAGCATAATCTCATCTACTTCCGTGGTGATTTGGCTGACGGCCTCATCGTGGTCAAATGCGAGATCTGGACCGACAGGGAGTCGAGAAAGAGCATCAGCATTGCAGTGCTTTGCGGAAGAGCGATAGCGAATGTCATAGTCATGACCCATCAACAGCAATGCCCAGCGCTGCAGGCGCTGTAGCGACATCACTGGAAGCGACTTATCTGGTCCAAAGATCGTCAGCAGTGGCTTGTGGTCGGTTAGAATGGTGAAGTGACGACCACTGAGATACTGGTAGAATTTTCGGACGCCGTATATAATCGACAACGCTTCTTTTTCCACTTGCGCGTAGCCTCTCTCTGCCTTTCTGAGCGTCTTGGAGGCGAACGCGATAGGCTCTTCACTACCATCAGGCAGTGTGTGCGAGATTACGGCTCCGATGCCGTACGGTGACGCATCAGTGGCTAGTACGATCGGTTTGACTGGATCGAAATGCACGAGCCGTGTCTTCTCTGCGAGCATTTGTTTCAGCTGCTCGAACGCGGTAGCGCACTCAGCCGACCAGTGCCAAGGAGTGTCCTTGCACCGCAGCTTGTTTAGTGGAGAGCAGACAGACGCAAACACTGGAATGAACTTGCCATAGTAGTTCATTTTTCCAATGAAACTCTCAAGTTGTTTGACGTCTTCTGGAGGTGGATACTGGACGATCGCCTCAACTCTGTCATCAGATGCTCGCAAGCCATCTTTTGAGATGATGTGGCCCAGGTAGGATACCTCTTTTTTGAAGAACGCACACTTGCTGAGTTGCAACTTGAGTCCGTAGTCATCCAGTGCAGAGAGGACACGTCTCAAGTTTGACAGATGTTCTTCGGTCGTCCGTCCTGTGACGATGATGTCGTCCAAGTATGCAGCGACTCCTGGGATACCTGCAACCACATTGTCAACCAATTTTTGAAAAATGGCTGGCGCAGGAGAAGGACCAAAGCAGAGTCGGTTGTACTGGTACAATCCCTTGTGTGTGTTGATGACGAGCAATTTCTTTGACTCGTCATCCAGCTCGACCTGTAAATATGCATCTCGCATATCCAGCTTGCTGAAGTGAGTACCCCCTTGTAACTTTGCGAACAGTTCCTCAATTCTGGGAATTGGGTGTTGCTGTACATGTAGACACGGATTGACTGTTGCTCTGTAGTCTCCGCAAATTCTCACGTGGCCATTTGGTTTTTGTACTACAACGATGGGGGTAGCCCAGTCCGAGTAATCAACCTTTGTGATGATGTTTAGTTCTTGCAGACGTTTCAGTTCTTTCTCAACTGCGTCGAGGCGCGCGAAAGGAACGGGTCTGGCTTTCAAGAACCTCGGCTGCACGCCTTCTCTCAGTTGCAGATGCCCTTTTGTTTTGTTGCACCGACCCAAGCCAGGACTGAAGATGTCCGGGTGATCAGCAATGACTTTCTTGACTTCAAGGTCGTCTGCTTCTACAGCGTGCACGTCAGTTGTTGATAGTGTCGTAGTGCTCACTGTCGGGTAGAGCAGCGAGTTGACGTCGACTTGGAATGCCTGTATCCAATTCAGCCCAAACAACGAGACACCGCTGTCGACGATGATTAGCGGTAGTTGCAGGACTGTCGACCCGTACTGAACGTCAACAGTACATTCACCTCTCACGCTGATCTGACGTTGGCCGTAGGCGCAGAGTCTGACTCTTGATCTGCAGAGTCGGGGGGAACCGATTTTCTTCCAGAATTCTTCTCCAACGAGCGCGATTGGAGCCCCCGTATCGACCTCAAACTCGGCTTTATGACCATTAATTAGCAGCGCCAGACGCGGCTTATTGACAAGGTCATGTGCGAACAAGGTCATGATAGTCATTGAAGCAGTGTTGCAATCAATGGCGTTGCTTGTCTTGCTCGAGCGTTCGGAGCGGCAGACTGATTTTATGTGGCCTACTTTTCCACACTTGTGGCACTCGGCTTTCTTGAAAGGACATGCAGCTCTCAGATGTGTTGTGGAGCCACACCCAATGCATCGTTGTATATGTCGCCGATCTTGTCGAGAATCGGGCGCATGAAATTTCTCGTACTTGTGGGTGCCCATCTTGGCTCGTCGCGGAGGACGCACTTTCTCCACAGCCAGGACTTCCTGTGCATGCCCTGGTGTAGGCCCATGTGCAGGCCCCTTCACGATGGCATCACTAGCAGATAATGCCACGTATGAATTTGCTGTCTTTAGCACACTCTCAAGAGTTGGCGACGACTCCCTGAGACAAGCCCGGCGGACCTCGTCGTGCGGAGTGTTCAACACAATCATGTCGCGAATGAGCCGGTCAAGTGCTGTGCCGAAATCGCAGTCACGCCCAATGCTGCGCAGATCTGCCACCCAATCTGAATACGACTGACCAGGTTTCATTTTGCATTGATAAAACTGGTATGAGGCAGCCAGCTCGTGCAATGACTCTTTATAATGTTCATCGAGCCTCTTGACTACCTGGTCAAACGTGGCAGCAGCTAATTCAGATGTGCTAAAGAGTTTGTTGACAAGTTGGTACGTGTTTGCCCCTATCCAGGACAGAAAATATGCCTTTTTCTTGTCTGGGTCAACAACAGCATGCGCGATCATATGCTGCGTAAGCCTCTGCATGTAGGTCTCCCATTTCTCACGACTGAGTTCATAGCTTTGGAACGATGGCACACTGCTCGTAGAGACTGCTTGTGCGTTTGTGGTAGTGGACGGAGCTGAAAACATGGCCTGTTGCATGGCAGCAGCCAGTAAGTTTCGTAGATCATCAGGACTCAATGATATTGCCATTTTGACAGCTGTCACCGTTTGCCGCTGAACGTGCCGAAGGCGAATGTCAACAATGCTAACATGCACTCGTTACCGTTCTTTGCGATGTCAACGAGTTTACGTGGGCGATAGTTAGCAGTGCGAAGGCCACTGCGTCACGATATCCCACTCTGACACCATTTTGTCATCTAATTCGTTCTTTATTACTGACAAATTACAATACATCACTGAATTACACCCACGTCGTCCTGACTCTCGCTGTAGTGTCCCACGACAGGATGTCCGCAAGAAATTACGCAACAGAAACGAAAACACGACAGTCACAATTTGTTTTTAATATACAGTAAATTTCAGATATGACAAATTTTTGATGTAACGAATAAATTGGTCTGTCGCGAGCGATTTATATCCGATGTTTACTGTACATAACATGGTCAATGCGTTTTCAATTTCCTCTAAAATTGCAATATAGCATCACGTTTTTGCATATAGGCTACTTACAAGTAACCTGCATGCATACATGCATGCAATCATAGTTATGAAGAAATCAATTGTGTCTGTTTCTATTTTCTAAGTAGTCATAAATGAAAAATATGTTTGGCTATTGTTATGTTTAAGGAGACAGATTACGAATAGTAATCAACTACACATGAGGTTGGCGGTATCCCAGAGTGAGTGTATTGCAGAAACGGTACAAAACACGGACGGATACTTACAGCTAGTACCCGTTACATCAATATACGACATTTCTCCACCTTAAAATAAAACTATTCTAAAGAACCATCTGCGACTAATATAGCAAGCTTATACAAAGAGTAACTGGGTGGATAATCACAAAAACTTAACAACAGGTTTGATAGTTCGTAATGAACGCTTGATAGCAGCTGGCGACTGAATGACAGTCGGTGTTGGTGACCCCAACCCGTTAGTTGCATTAGGTGCTTGTTTTGTTTGCCCTCCATGACCTACTGGATCGACCGGATCGACCACCACAGCCTGTGGCTCGGATGTCACGACAATGGGAGGTGCAATCGCGACATCGCTCCAACCTTCTGGTGTAGGTGGGTGGTCATCATTCGCAACCCTGTTGTCCTCCTGTTTCCTGGCAGTCTGACCAAATATGTTAGTGGCCCTAAAATTCTGACCACCGTTCCCAGTGTCCACTTCTCCATTCCGCCTCTCATGTTTCTGACTCTCACTCTAGGGTAGACGTCGAATTTGCGAAGGCGTGAATGAGCTCCATCATGCAGTTGTTTCTGTTTTAATTGCCGACTTTGCACTTTTGCTTCGAGACTGGGTTTCGACATAGCAAGTCTGGTGCGTGGCGCTCGGTTCAGGAACAACTCCAACGGCGTTTCATCCGTAAGCGAATGCGGTGTGTTTCGGTACTGGAACAGTATGTCCGACAGACGATGTTCGATTTTGCAAGCATCTTCTTGAACGTCTTGACATTTCTCTCCGCGAGGCCGTTCGTCGCCCGATGGTAAGCTGGACACAGTATATGCTTGACACCAATCAACCCCTCAAGAAACGACCAAATTCCTCGCAAGCGAACTGAGGTCCGTTGTCAGATACCACCTTGCGTGGTAAGCCAAATGCTGCGAACATTCTTCTCAGTTGCACTATGGTCTTGCTTGCAGTAGTGCGAGACATTGAGACCACTTCCAACCACTTTGAATGACTCTCCACCACGACAAGGAAGTTATGTCAGTCTTTTTCTGCAAAATCCACATGGATACGTTCCCAAGGTCCCACGACCATGGAATCAGTGGTGCTACCTTCGGCGTGCTCGCTACCTGGCTGCAATCTCGACGGTTTCGGACACAGTCCTCGATATCCGCATCAAGACCAGGCCACCAGACGAAGCTTCTAGCGACTGACTACATTCTGACCATGCCCGGATGCATCATATGCAGTTCTCGTAGTATCTGTTCTCTTAACACTGCTGGAATGACTACTCTCCTCCCCCAGAGAAGACAGCCATCTTCCAACGACAATTCATCTTTTCTGCATCGATATGCATTCACCAAATCATCGGTTAAGTTTGGCCAGCTTCGCAGTGTGAATTCATAGACCTTGGCCAACGGAGGATCCTTTCTGGTAGCCCCTGCAATAATTTTAGCCGTTACTGGAAGTTCGGCCACCGACAACATGCTGACTGCTGCCACCGTTTCATCAGGATCAGCCGACTCGGGCGATCCCACCGGCAATCTGCTCAGTGCATCTGCGTTCGCATTTTTTTGATGACTTGAATTGGATCTCATATTGATAACCCGCCAGCATCAGAGCCCATCGCTGTATCCGAGCCGCCGTCATCGTAGGTACGCCAGTCTTCTCTCCGAAGATGCGAACCAATGGACGATGATCCGTCACCAGTCTTGTTTGTCTGAGCCAATTTGGTGAACAAATCCTGCGTTGTAGGAAGCGGATACTTGTCATATTCGATTGCTGCGTTCAACAACTTGAAATCGCCACAAATCCGCACCGACATCTTGCCGTTTTTCATTTTTGGAACATTGACTGTGGGGCTTGCCCACTCACTAGATTCAACACGATGGAGAACGCCAGTTGATTCAAAGCGCTCGAGTTCACTCACCGCGACTTCTCGCATGGAATAAGGCACCGGACGCGCCTTCTGGAAAACTGGCCTTTGATCTGGTTTCACTTTAAGAACTGCAGTGTAGCCCTTAATCGCCTCACGTGACTCGTTGAACACATTCCCGTAATTAATCAACAACTGGTCTACATCTGTAGCGATATGGGGATTGACACTAAAAATTGCACCAAAGTCAAGTGGTATCTGCTTTAACCAATCCCGCCCCATCAATGCTGGTCGTGACCCTTTCGCCACAAACACCTGCAATGAATGCTTGTTACCACGATATCTGACACGCACACACACTTTACCTGCCAATGGGATTAGTTCTCCGGTGTATGACCTTAGCTTCAGACCGGTTTGTTCTAGTGGAAAGCTACGCAAGACATTTTTGTACACATTATCCGGTACAATAGACACCTCCGCCCCAGTATCTACATGCACTGACACATTGTGTCCATTTACTTCCATGTTCACATGTATGCCTCTCTTAACCTCGCTAGCTGTGTACACTCCATGTAGACCTAGGTCACTTTGACTGCCATAAACATCAGTAGCCTCATCAACATTAGACACCTCTCTGCCTGCACTGATCTCCCTTCGGCCTTTATGGCCTTTTGACTTGCACATTTTTGCTACATGACCAATTTTACTATACAAATAACATTTTTGATCAATGAATTTGCATTTAGCAGTAGAGTGGTGTCTGCCGCATCGGAAGCACTCTCGTCTGCTTCTGTCTCGATGATCCCCGACTAGTAACGTGATGCACCGCTGCCGTCGCCGATGGAGTGTCTTCGGGCTTTTCATTGAACGCCGCTGAGCTCTTCACGGCCATTTCCTCGGCTATCACCGTCTGATAAGCCTCATTGGACGTTAGCGAAGTGTCTCTGAGAATTAACTTCGCTTTTACCGCAGTCAAGTTCAGGCCCTTTACGAACATGTCTCTCAGACCCTCATCTTAATAATCACGTGGATACTCACATTCACCGCATAACTCACTCAACGCCAGCGCAAACTGCGCCACTGACTCTGAAGGCCTACGCAGTCTGTTCATGAATTTGTTTCTCAAGCCTTTGATTCTTAGTTGCTGTTTGTAAACCGTGGTCGCCGCATGAATGATATGCTAGAAAGAGTGCAGAGGAGAGCAACTAAAATGATACAAAAACTGAGGGATCTTAGTTACGAAATACGCCTAAAAAATGCGGTTTAACAAAACTAGAGACCAGGAGGTTGAGAGGAGATCAGATAGAAGTGTTTAAAATATTGAAGGGTTATGAAAATATTGATAGAAATATTTTTTTCTCAGTTAAGAAAGATAGGACTAGAGGGCATGAACTTACATTAGCAAAGGAGCAGTGTAGATTAGATATAAGAAAGTTATCATTCTCACAAAGGACTGTAAATGAATGGAACAGATTATCTGCTGATTGTGTGGGTGCTAGTAGCGTGAATACGTTTAAAAATAAAATCGACACATACCTCAGACGGGCTGGATACACATAGATAAAAGGGGCGGACTCTCGATAAGCCAAAGGGCTTCCTTGTCCACCTGCCACCTAGAGTTAATTCTCTGGGTGGCAATCTTGTTAAAATGAATTGCCGCATCGTAGTCCGCATTTGCCGGTGTCTCCGGCTTCAGTTGCATCTTCAACTTCGCGTACCATTCAGCGCCCACGTTTAACAGGAAAATGCTCTTTTTGACATCTGCGGATACACCGTTACTGTTCACGAAGAACTCGAACTGTTCAACGTAGTTTTCGAACCTCTCCTTCTCTTCCACATACAGCTCGAAGCGGGCGCTCTTCCCCGACATGCTTAAGTTCGTTTTCTCGTCGCCACTGTTGTGTATTGTGGAGTTTGCATGTTTAAGGAGAAAAGTACGAATAGTAATCAACTACACATGACGTTGGCGGTATCCCAAAGTGCCTCTGGTGTGTATTGCAGAAACGGTACAAAAGACGAACGGACACTTACAGCTAGTACCCGTTACATCAATATACAACAGCTATGACAATTATGGACTAATATAAAACAATTATTACTGTCCATGTTTGGCACATCCCATTTTTCAGGTGCCAATAATCTAATTTCTTTTTTCGCCAAACAGACTTACCAACAGAAAACATTAATTTTGACATTATAGTCGTCTTACAAATTGGAACAAATGAAGATTGCTAGCACACTGCCTTTATCAGCAGATCTTAGAATACCAGGTCACTAATTTGTATATTATTTCCAAAGCGATTGATCTGCATCAAATAAATCCTATATATAATTTATTTTGAAAACAAATTCCACTGTTGTATCATACAATGAATATTAATGAAAAGTATAGTAATTCCAGATGTCATGAGAAGACAGGAAACTTGAGATAATGCATAATGAGATGTTGCCATGTTGGTACACGAATATAAGACAGCCAATAATTAATATTTCCTAGAATATGTTACATAGTATCCAAGATATTTAATTTATAATTGATGTAATATAATTCATGGTGGTTTTTCTGGTGTTCATAGCATGTTCGAGTGTCAGTGTATCCTTGAGACACTGCAAAGAGAAGAAATGTGCCACGTCCTGAGCACTGCAGAACATGACGTTAATGGCTTCAAACGTTGATGTCATTGCAGCACTACCGCATGGAGCAGCACAGGGTATGCACGTTTCGCAGATTGTTTGGCCGCTTCAGATTTTTCTTTCTGCAGCTAAATTGTCATCTTTGTGCTGCACCATGTCCAGTTGTAATTGTCATCTTTGTGCTGCACCATGTCCAGTTGTAATTGTCATCTATGTGCTGCACCATGTCCAGTTGTAATTGTCATCTTTGTGCTGCACCATGTCCAGTTGTAATTGTCATCTATGTGCTGCACCATGTCCAGTTGTAATTGTCATCTTTGTGCTGCACCATGTCCAGTTGTAATTGTCATCTTTGTGCTGCACCATGTCCAGTTGTAATTGTCATCTATGTGCTGCACCATGTCCAATTGTAATTGTCATCTTTGTGCTGCACCATGTCCAGTTGTAATTGTCATCTTTGTGCTGCACCATGTCCAGTTGTAATTGTCATCTATGTGCTGCACCATGTCCAGTTGTAATTGTCATCTTTGTGCTGCACCATGTCCAGTTGTAATTGTCATCATGTGCTGCACCATGTCCAGTTGTAATTGTCATCTTTGTGCTGCACCATGTCCAGTTGTAATTGTCATCTTTGTGCTGCACCATGTCCAGTTGTAATTGTCATCTTTGTGCTGCACCATGTCCAGTTGTAATTGTCATCTATGTGCTGCACCATGTCCAGTTGTAATTGTCATCTTTGTGCTGCACCATGTCCAGTTGTAATTGTCATCTTTGTGCTGCACCATGTCCAGTTGTAATTGTCATCTTTGTGCTGCACCATGTCCAGTTGTAATAGGCATCTTAATTTTAAGATGCAGCAGTCATTCCAATCTGTAAATGTTCTTTCTGAAAACACACATATTACACATCATAAATATGTGATATTTCATTTGTATATACAACCATATCAGACACAGTGTGTTACTCTGCTTCTGGTGATACCTATCTATAACATACCCCTGTATAATGTAGACATATTATATATAGGCGTACTCTTTTGGGTCCATACATAGGCAAAGCAGATACTACCCAGTATTTATAAAATATTTGAGTAATTTCATTATTAGACGTAACAACCTTTAAATGTTTATGTTTTATAACTTACATTACTCCAGGAGACGTATGTCAAAAAAATTTGCACAGTCGGTGATAAAACGTGAAACAGTGACTCATTGGGAGTACTGAACATTTTCCGATGTGGAGAGAATTTCAAAATGTTCTTTCTTAGCAAATGTTTCTAGGAAACTGTTTTCCTTAGCAATAGGCTATCAACATTTGGATTGTGACTTGTGTTGCAGCAAGTAGACAAGACTTTACATGCAATGAATTTTTAACAATACATTCTTTTCACGCACATGTTATTTATCGTCACTGTAGTTAATAAATATGGCATGCAAAATAACTAAGATGTACCAGGTTCTTAAGTTATCTTAATTACGATTGACAACAACACCACTGATCATCAATAGAGTATACTCTGTACATTTCATCATATCATGTTCATGAATTTCCATGACCATGTCCATTCCATGGCTTGCATTTTGTTTTTGTTATTTCCGTTCAACTGCTTCGCTGGCGTTAAGGCTTAAGCCAATTATTATCTCTGCATCAACATTTCTCAATGGCAGTGCTACATTGTGTTTTGCATAGTAGCTATATTGATTAATTACTAGTTTCCCTTGAATATTTATCCATGTTATTATTTTTCATTCACCGCCAGAAAAACGTGAGCATAGCTAAAACGGTAAAACATTGCAAAATATCAATCACCGTATCCGTTGCAACGCAAACAAACTTGCCAACAATTTCGCAACTAAGAAATAATCAGCCATATTTGCGCAACTTCTTACGTACGAAATCGTTTTCTTCGAGAATACGGGCCCTGAGGCGCCAAGGGTTACAAGGGGTTACTTACTACCAAACCATATACATCCATACACATGCTATGTTACTACTTAATCCCTTAGCCTTAGGCGGGGGGGGGGGGCATAAACGACGCTGCAACTGCGATGTTTCGCCATTCTTGTCTGTCAGTGGCTATGGTGAGGAACTCTGGCACGGAGAGGGCCGTCCACTCCTTGACATTGTCAAACCAACATTTGTTTCTGCCGTCCGCAGTGACATTTGCCCTCCACTGTGTCTGTGCCTTGGTTCTGAAGAATCGTTTTGGGAGGCTGACGTGTCTTGTTAGCTGACGTGTCTTGTTACATGCCCGAACCATTATAATTTTCTTCTCTTGACAGTTGCCAGTAGAGGGTCTTGTGGGCCCACCAGGAATTTGGTCTTGCTCAGGACATATTCATTGGTATTGTGCTCCACGTAGGAGATGTGGACAGCTTCCTCGAGCATTTCGTCTCGAAGGATTTTTCTTTTTCTCTGTATGAGCATGGGGTGTACACGTCTCACAGCCGTACAGAAAGATGGATAGTACAAGTGATCTGCCAAACTGTACTTGGTTGTGAAGCTTACGTTACTACTTCTCCAGATCATATCCAACCTTGTCATGGCTACTGTTGCTGAGGCGATCCTGATATGTATTTCTGTGGCGCAACTACCATCCTTAGACAATGTCGCTCCAAGATATTTAAAATTGCTTACTTCTACCTTTTCGCCATTCATTGCCTTTGGTGATGTCTGCGCTAATGTTCTTTTTGGGTCTAAAAGTTAATAAAAAACTAACCATTAGCAACTACAATAAAATAATTATGCCAACAGTTTATCAGAATAACCTTGTGGAAAACACAATTTAAATTGCAAGTAATAGAAAGCCTGACGTCACCAGTAGTAAAGGAGGTTAAGTACCGCGCATGGTTTGAGTATGAGTTGTGGAAGTGGAAAGTACCCGCATGTAGGTCAAGGTCAAACACCCGAATGTAGGTCAAAGGTCAAGTACCCGGATGTAAGTCAAGGTCACGTGGCGCCCCTACCGGAATTTTCCGTAACTAAAATAGCGCCACCTAGCGGATAGTTGGTGAACTAAATATTTACCACCAAAACTATAACTTCGCACCTAGCGGATAGTTGCTGAACTAAAATACCCCCTCTAAAAAACAGCGCCACCTAGCGGATACATCACTAACTAAAAAAAAGCGCCAATCGGCGATTTTTTTGGGAACTAAAATAGGTTGACCCACAGCGCCCCCTAGCGGATTCCCCCCCCGGAAACAACTATTCAAGTGGTGCCACCTGACGGACAAATTGTTAACTAAATGTTCGAGTACTGCCCAATTTCGTGTCTTAGTTTGACCATTAGCGCCCCCTGTCGGATTTTTTTGTTTACTAAATTGACCCTATCTGATATGTCATGAACTACAAGTGGTGTCACCTGACGGACAAGTTGTGAAGTAAATGTTCGAGTACTGCAAATATTCGTGTCTCTTGCACTTTCCCGCCAATTATGCAAATGAGTTGAACCTGAAAGTGCAATTGACCAATCACGAGCGAGCTGAGCATTGTGGGCGTGGCTAGTTATGCAAATGAGCTTGGAAAAGTATTTCCCATGTTAATGCATAGGGAATTTTTTCCCATGTTAAAGCATAGGGAATTTTCACCATGTTCAAGGATAGGAGCTATCGGTAAACTGTTACGCACAGTAATTTTGTACCCGAGATTGACTTGG
The DNA here is from genome assembly GCA_020002185.1 of Paraescarpia echinospica. Lineage (NCBI taxonomy): Eukaryota > Metazoa > Annelida > Polychaeta > Sabellida > Siboglinidae > Paraescarpia > Paraescarpia echinospica. The sequence continues at coordinate 4,202,804 of CM034538.1, read as the reverse complement.
TTAATCATATAGTGCTTTGGTTAGCCATTGTTTTGAGCTTTCGTGCTTGAATATAAGCCCATCATTTGGTGTTATGGGCAGTGACATACTATAGCGAGTGAAAAGTGCCCCTGCTAACCGGTATAAACTGTTATGAACTCATAATGAATGCTCTGTGACTGTGTGTTGAAAAAAACATCCGTGTATCTGTCCCGTGTTAAGGCATAGGGAAATATACGAACTTATCTGTTAAAACATTCAAACTACCAGCTATCTGTATAATATTTTGGTCAAACTGTTTGTCATGTAACAGTATTCGTCATACGAGATTTGCACTTACCAACGGTCACAGTTGAAAGTCCGCATACAAACCGGATCCAAACTGGTGTCAAACTGTTTTGAACTGATATATCCTATCCAAGTCTCATCCGTATTTCACCTGTGCCTAGAGACCACCAATACTGTTTCAGCATTTTATCATGCTGGTGTTCTTAACCTATACGTGTGTACGTATGTACGTATGTACGTAGGTGCATAATCGCGTTCAACATAATTATTAAATAAATAAACGCGCTATGTGCGATGCGCAATGTCGACTCGATCACCTTGATGCCAAAGATCATATATCAATACAAGACGGCACAGTGCTCGCTGTCTACATTGTTCGAGGAAAGTGAAGCGTCATGTTAGAACAGTACAGGTACATAATAACCTCCCAGATAAGATGTACCAGTATTTATATAGTTTACCGTATTAAGGATCAAGTGTACAAATGTCCATTAGAACGTTTTTATCTTTTTTCGTACTATAGTATTTAAATTCGTGCTTCTTCGGTAAAACCTTCCAAACTTGCTTCTGTCGTAAAACAACTAACCTGGCATGGGTAACCGAAAACGAACTCATAGATTCAACAGTTATGTTAACCACTTATGTCTATGTGTAGTTCAGTACAGATATGTTAACCACTTATGTATCTGTGTAGTTCAGTACAGATACGTTAACAAGTTATGTATGTGTAGTTCTGTAGAGATGATAGCCACTTATGTCTGTGTAGTTCAGTTAATGTAATCAGACCAACTAGTGGTGCAAACGAAACACTATGCTTTGACCAACATGTGTCACGAAAACGAAACACTATGCTTTGACCAACACGTGTCACGAATTGAACTTAGATCAACTAGATACATCACACGAGACTATGTCACGTCACACGAGAGTACCGACGAGACAAGAGACGAGACTATGACCGAGATACGTCACGAGACTACGGATGGCACATCACACGAGACAACGGATGACACATCACACGAGAGTACCAACGAGACACGAGTTGTACAAACGAAACACTATGCTTTGACCAACACGTGTCACGAATTGAACTTAGACCAACTAGTGGGACAAACGAAACACTATGCTTAGACCAACACGTTGCACGAACCAAACTATATACACGAGTTGTACAAACGAAACACTATGCTTTGACCAACACGTGTCACGAATTGAACTTAGACCAACTAGTTGCACAAACGAAACACTATGCTTTGACCAACACGTATCACGAATTGGACATAGATTAACTAGTTGGACAAACGAAACATTATGCTTTGACCAACACGTGTCACGAAAACGAAACACTATGCTTTGACCAACACGTGTCACGAATTGAACTTAGATCAACTAGGCACATCACACGAGACTATGACAGAGATATGTCACGAGACTTCGGATGACACGTCACACGAGAGTACCGACGAGACAAGAGACGAGACTATGACCGATATATGTCACGAGACTACGGATGACACATCACACGAGACTACGGATGATACATCACACGAGATTACGGACGAGATATCACACGAGAGTACCGTCGAGACAAGAGACGAGACTATGACCGATATATGTCACGAGACTACGGATGACACATCACACGAGACTATGACACATCACACGAGAGTACCGACGAGACAAGAGACGAGACTATGACCGAGATATGTCACGAGACTACGGATGACACATCACACGAGTGAGTTTGACCAACACGTATCACGAATTGGACTTAGATCAACTTGTTGGACAAACGAAACACTATGCTTTGACCAACACGTGTCACGAAAACGAAACACTATGCTTTGACCAACACGTGTCACGAATTGAACTTAGATCAACTAGGCACATCACACGAGACTATGACCGAGATATGTCACGAGACTTCGGATGACACGTCACAAGAGAGTACCGACGAGACAAGAGATGAGACTATGACCGAGATATGTCACGAGACTACGGATGACACGAGACTACGGATGACACATCACACGAGAGTACGGACGAGACAAGAGACGAGACTATGACCGAGATATGTCACGAGATTACGGATGACACATCACACGAGAGTACCGACGAGACAAGACTATGACCGAGATATGTCACGAGACTACGGATGACACATCACACGAGACTATGACCGAGATATGTCACGAGATTACGGATGACACATCACACGAGAGTACCGACGAGACAAGAGACTAGACTATGACCGAGATATGTCACGAGACTACGGATGACACATCACACGAGACTATGACCGAGATATGTCACGAGACTTCGGATGACATGTCACACGAGAATACGGATGACACATCACACGAGACTATGGCCGAGATATGTCACGAGACTACGACGAGACAAGAGACGAGACTATGGACGAGATACACCACAATAGACGGGTTATCGCGTGAGATTCCACCACCACCACCACAATTCCACCACAATAGACGGGTTATCGCGTGAGATTCCACCACCACCACCACAATTCCACCACAATAGACGGGTTATCGCGTGAGATTCCACCACCACCACCACAATTCCACCACAATAGACGGGTTATCGCGTGAGATTCCACCACCACCACCACCACCACAATTCCACCACAATAGACGGGTTATCAAAGCAAAGCAAAGCAAATAGGCGGGTTATCAAAGCAAAGCAAAGCAAATAGACGGGTTATCAAAGCAAAACAAAGCAAATAGACAGGTTATCGTCAAAGCAAAGCAAAGCAAATAGACGGCATCATACACACAACACACAACACACACACAACACACACACACACAACACACACAACACACACACACAACACATACACAACACACAATTTACACAACATACACACACAACACACACACACTACACACACAACATACACAACACAACACGCACACACACAACACACACAACATACACAACACACACAACACACACAACACATACAACACACATCAACACATACACACCACACAACACACACAACACATACTCAACACACAATTTACACAACGCACATAACATATCCAACACACAACATACACAACTTACACAACATACACACAACACATACAACACACACAAC